>QNGE01003917.1:0-33459 GCA_008508345.1 Paragonimus westermani | reverse complement strand
TTTTTGTTTAATTTCGTCATAGACGAAATAATGGAGGATTGTCTGCGGCACTCACAAGATGCCGGCGTGGACCTCCTACCTGGTGAAAGACTGAGTGATCTTGATTATGCTGACGACAAGGTGTTGCTGTTTGACAACTTTCAAGCAGCACGAACAATGCTAGACGCTATTTCGTGTTCTGCTAAATACTCCGCTCGTATCGGGTGGCACCAGCGTGTAAGTAACGTAGAGGTTAGAAAGCGGGTGTTTGGTAGTGATTGCCAAGCGAGTTCTTTTGTTCCATCCTTACGTTTGCACAGGCTTAGATGGTTAGGTCATGTACTAGGGATGCCAGCTAGTCGTCTTCCACACCGAGCACTGTTTACTGATACTGCGACCGACTGGTGTAAGGTGGACAGATAATGACCTGGCGTAGGGAAATGAAGTCGTTCACCGAAGGGGTTGTCCACTGTAGATCGAGTTCGTCTCCCGGGCTGGGGCCCTCGCGACTCACAGAGTCGGTGGTTGGAGACTCTGGGTGAGATGGCGGCTAATAGAGCTCAGTGGCGTGAATGTTGTTGTTGTTCGGCCGAGTTGTCTGTGAAGTGAGTGCATTTAATGACGCGGGGCAGTGAAAGCCGTAAGGAATCTGTCTCGCTGATGACGCTTTACTCTCACTTGCAGCTCGGTTATGTTGTTTGCAAGGTGTAGGCACCTTGATGTTGAATGTTTTAATATGGATGTAGTCATTTTCAGTAGTTAGGTCCCTTCCCGTCCCCTTCTTTTTCCTTCTCTCCTATATATGTAGGGTTTGCTTTTTCTTCATGGTTGTGTAGCAGTTAAGCATTAGTGTGAACCACTGATGTATTGCTGTCTGATGATGATGATGGCGACCTCTGAATTTTTCTAGAGAACTCATCAGAAGTTCGAGTTTTATAAATGCCAGCTTCATTGTTTATATTCGTTGCTGAATCCCCTTGTGCGCTTCCCGCGTTTGTTGCGATTCTTCATTTATTTTTCCAAATCAAGGAGCCTCCTTCTCTTTGTATCAGTGAACGTTCTTGGTGGTGTTTTAAAAACCTCATTGGGTTTCGCCCATACCGTTCATCCAGATTCATTGTGGTGTGCATCTATTTCCTTCATAGTGCATCTTGTCTACCACATATTGTGCGATAGCTGAGCTCGTTTCATGTGGAGGTGAACCACCTAACGAAAATGGTCCCGCTTTGGTTTATGTGCTCGAATCAAGAATCATCGGTTTTCCGGTCACATTTGGTTACTCTGGAAATGGTTGTTTGTAACACTCATCGTTTATTATTTAATCCGGTTCGTTGAAATTGATGGCGACCTTCACTCTATTTTTTAAACTAAGATACTTGGTGTAGGATGCGTCTTATTTTACACATCATTATCTACATGTTTTCTCTATGAGACGTTTCCAGGTGCGATGTCCATTGATAACGCAACCGAAGCTACCCCAAACTTGTTCGATCAGATTGGGATTTGATGATCGAGATGGCCAAGGTAACATTCGAACTACTTTTTGGTGCGGAAATGTGTTTTACCTCCCGATGTTGTCCTATTTCTGGAAAACTTGATCGTTTGAGCTGTCAACCGAGTAGAGCGAATTGTTTTGGAACGTTCTCATAGACACAGTCGTTCACCGCTTCAGATTATCTGTTAGCGTCTTCCATTTTGCTTCAGTGGCATCTCACATACAAATAGATCTACCGTTTGTCTTGAACACCAGACAAGATCAATGGTGGTTTGAATTGACCTATTTTACATCACAATCCTCTCGTACAATCGGGAATCGTCAGTCCGTTCCACTGCTGTAAATGCCGGAAGCCTGTTATCTGTGTTTTCCAGGTAGCGTTGACACACACACTCCGCTACCATGAATTTTCTTGATTGCGCTTCCTACCAACTCTAGAAAACCACTGGGGGATGAAACATTGCGGCTCGCGTAAGCGGCCTCGCTTTATCTAGCGTCGATCATTTCTGCCTACATCGTTCTTATCCCACCTCCTTTGCGTCACATTTCTCTGATCGCCAATTAGCGCAATATTCATCCTCCCATTAACGTTCTGGAGCTTTAAAAAACCGACAGTCCACGGTCATGGCACGCCTACTCAAAATATACTCATGCGAGTTCATACAAGACCCGAACTCGGCCAGCGAGAGTCGGGCACGCCAATACGGATACCGTAGCGATCGTCGTATTCAGAAAAAAACTCAGTACTGAACTTCATTCAAACCCAGGAAGTTCGGACGATGTTTTCCAGATATTTTTCACTTCAGGATCCTATTGTCAAACTAGCGATTAAAGGCTCTTTTAGGATTCAAGGGAAACCAATGTCAACCTCAAAGCACGGAGATGATCGGGCGAATCGTGCCGTTTAAACGAACATTAAAATTCGAGTACGAAGTTATACGCAGCCGTCAGTGGAGTTGCGGTTAGTTCCTACGTATTAGTTACCAAATCACTGAAATAATTGTTTGCGTTACAGCCTTGAACATAGAATTCGATTATTTTCTGTATATGTGTATATACAGACATTTCCGCATCCCTGTGTTGTGAACCAAGAGCGTAGATGGCACGGAGGTTATATATTCGAGGAAACCAGTGCACGGGTTATGCGTCCCAACCGGACTACGAACAAAAACACTCATTTGCACACAACACTGGTCTCAGGACGTCACAGTCGCTATGGATGTCAATACGCAGTTCCTTGATGTAGCAAAAGCCCTCCAATGCTCCTTCCTGTATTTGTCCCGCGGTCATTTCGATCTATGCTGTCGCCTCGCTACTGAATAGTGATGGTGTAAGTAGTGTAGTGCGACCGTCCGTCTTCACTACGGCGGTTTACACACATGTGATACCAGATTTTGATCAATACTCTGAAAAGCTCGTTCACTTTGTCATTTCGGTGCCCACATTACAGGTTTGGAGGAATTGATATTTCGTTAACGTGGAGTGTTGCTGTTATATATATTTAACTATGTAAAGTTTTTCATTGCCTGTTGTATCAGCCCGTATAGCACCTGTTTTTGTTTACCGTAGGAATCACTCTGTAGTACCGTCATGGGCTTCGGTACTGTCGCATTTGACCTAAGAGATTACATTAGATACGGCGCACTGCGATAGAGTTTTAAGTACGAAATGTGTGTGTGTGCGAGTAAAAGTATTCTAATTCTGATCTGCGCCAACTACTTTATTACTGCCCTTGAAAGGTGAGTTGTAGAATTGCTTATCAGGAACCATACACGAAAATCCTAATGCTCTGGTCGCGAAATTATCTGTTCGCCATTAAAACATGTAGTGATATTGTCTACAGTAAAAACATCGCTGTCCGTAATCTCGTGAACGATTTGAGCAGAGTACAACTGCAACAGCGAAGTCGTAATATTATGACGTATAACTCACTAGTGTTAAATAGCTGGCTAAGCAAGCACACGATGGGTACGGTAAAATCCGTTGAAATCACTATGGTCGCCATAGTGCTAGGTTTGGCCTAGCTGCATGTTTCTCCCCACTTGTCGCTAGGTTTTCTCCCGTTCCTCGTTTTTTGAACTGTGGTATGCTAAAACCTGATAAGTTATCGGCAAAAGGTGTGCCACGAGCAACTGGAACCATTTGATGGATTTTACCGATTGTGTAAGCTATCATGCCTCAAAGCGGACGGGGATCATCACTACAAGAACAAACTACCACGGATTTCATATGCATCATATTTTTCTCATGAAACGGTTACTGAACAACTTCGACGAGTTTTTGGATACGTAGTACCCTGGTACTTCATTTGGAATGTATACGTTTGACGGTCAAGTTCAGATGATATATCAATAAGGCGAATTACACACTTCACAAAAAGCGCGTCGCAACACCGTTGAACCAGTCGAAAATAGAATGACGTCATCCGTTTTTATGATCTTTTTGACTGAAACTTACGGGAAGTGCTTGAATTGTAAAGTCAGTGCATGCTGTAGTGCGACGGTAAAGATTTGACCAACGTGAATAGCATTCACTAACAACCAGAACTGATCGAATGCTTTGTCCATCCCCAGAAGATACGGGCTACGAAGTGCATTTCGATTAATTGGGCTTTGACTGGTGAACACTGGTTGAACAGTTTGGAGCATTGTCATTGGGGTGTACATCGATTTCTTCTCTACCATCTATTCCTTCTCTCTTGGGCTGTCGAAGACAGATTTATCGTGAGCCGTAAAACTGTGTTTGTACTGGAACTGGTTCACGGAAAAGGGCAGATAATTACTGCAGCCGATCTTGCAATAAGATGAGCATTGCTTTAAAAACGCAAGGTCGTCTGACCATTTTTTCGTGAAAACCCAAGCTTCCAATGGAATTGTCTGCATAAATTAGGAGGTCTCGAATAAGCCGCTTATTAAGTTGACAATGGCTAGAATCCAAGACAGTTACGTTCCAGTCGTTTTGCAATATCTTCTAACGCTAGGCCGAATAGGCTACCCATCGCCACATGAAAAGTTAGTTTGTCGGAAAATTCGTCAAAATGAAGCCGGATATTCTGTGTAAGACGGTACAAGTTCTCTGATGTAGCTACGGTGAATGTACAATGTTATGTTGCGACTATAATTAAAATCACAAAACGTCGACTGAAACGTTCATAGATGAGAAATCGATAGGACAAGACACATGCAAACTTACCAGTAGGCCGACTGAGTCCTCCGCCAATTGAAAATGTTTTACGTGGTTGAAAATTTTACGGACACTATTTTGATTGTCCAAAAACCAACGGGGGAGTTATTGATACAATGTGTTGTCCAAGCAAAGAATCGGTCTGAATGGAATGTCGCGCTTGTGTTTCCGGAGCTCTCATATGATTCCCAGATAATAGCAATGTGCTGAGCAGCAGGCAGTATTTGGAATTCTCAGTATCGTTCTATGCACAATCATCCTGCTTTAACGCGATTACTTTGCAGATCGGAGTCAGCTTTTTTATCACATCATATTATTACCCACCGTTGACTCTCGTGTTCTTCAAGGTGTAATCCTTTCTATTTCCTTGTCATCACATTATTCGCGTCGATTTATCCAATATGTGATGATGTGGTGCTTGGTGCAAAACGCTCTGCCCGATTTTCTTAATCCGTCCTCCTGAACAGAATATACGAATTATCGCGTTAGTTGCGACTTCTTACTACATTCATCTATGGTGGGATTTCAATTTAAAGGGTACTCAGTCGTGAAAAATAAAGGCTTTGGCTAGACTCAAACTAGCAACAAGAATAGGGTGACTGAATTGGGAAGGCGCAAGGGGTATGAGCGGCTAACTTAATACAAATGTGACGTTTGCGAGGGTTCACTTTGGCTTCGTAGTTCATCTGGTAGGGGACTATTAACGCCTGATTGTTCTGTCCTTGTCATTGATTTGAATCCATCCAGAGTCCGGTCTTACCACAATTGGTATCTCCTAAACTGAACAGTCAAGTATATTACCAAGTTGTTTACACTAATTATGACACTTTTCCGTTCATGTAGACAACGAACGTTTTACACCGTCGCATTCTGTTAGGTATCTAGAGCTTGCTCCGATTGACACAATAATGTGGGCACTTCGTTTCCAGAATGATTTTACAAAATCCAGAAACAGTCTCTTTATACCCGGTGTTCAAAGTTGTTCTGCTTTCCGCCTGACTTAATCAATCGATTTACCAGTGAATTTATACTCCTCTGCTGCATGCGTTGGTCATCTGTTTTTCATCGAGGTTGCGATTAAAATTTTCTTTCGGTATATCGTTGGAGTATCCCATACTGTAGAAGAAGTATTCTGGAGGACTGAAATGTTTGTTATTTCTTAGCATTCCACAATTTGCTCAAAGTGTGTAGCTCAAAAATTCCATCGGATTTCATTTATCTTTCCATCCGGACCTTTGGAAGTTTCATCTGTTCAAATAAACTCATATACAAGCGTTTGTCTGCTTGCCCCGTTTGTTGCTTTTCTTCCGTCGGTCCTTACGCGGTTCGATTTCGCCGTAAATCCGATATTCTTATTCCTGAATCTTCAAGAGAAACTTGTCATCCAATTTTTTAAATCTAAAATCGATTGTGATTATTCGACAAATTTTAAATGTCTCACTGTTTTTTGTCACCAGGTGACTCTCAATTCATTGAGTTGATTATCTCCATTTTCGAGGATGTGAGTATATAGAAAGCTGAACACTCACATGTCGACATGCAACAAACGTTTTACTGTTCTAACCTGATTTGGTCATCTCGGTGATTCTATAATCGATACAACACCAGCTTGACATGACTCACGGTTCCGATCGATTTTCAACTGAAATTAACCTTGCTCGGTACGATCCTGTAAGTTTGACAAGCAAATCACATGTTGCTTCTTGTTAAATCATAACAGTTGGTCGGTCGGTGTTGGTTAGTTCCGGTCTCGTCTCGACAGCTGACACCTGATTAATTTCATCTCAGAAAAGTTACGCGAATATGCTGATTAATTTTTTCCTCGACGTCTGAACACGTTTTCCTTTTGAATCCACGTGAACTTTATTCCTTCTGTATTTGAATGTTCTCTACAATCCATCAAAATTTGAATTCAGATCGTTCCTCCATTTGGCCACAGAATTTGCTCAAACAGAAATTTAAATGTGCCCTGAAAAATCTCTCTTTACTCTTAGAACGGTCCAGTTCTCATTCTGACTAAATTTGTGATATATGAATCATTGTTCACTTCAAGAATATTTCAGATATGTGTCTGTTACGTGTGACCACTTTCAGCCTATCCATCGTGAAACTCAACTGCGATGAATCTGCTTCAGGTGGAAGATGAGCTGTAGTTAGGTTGGTAGCCTTGCGATAACAGTGAAATCAAAACACTAACGGCCACATTAAAATATGATCGTGTAGATTAAAGTTGCGTGGTATACAACGTTTACCCTTCATTATACGCAACAATTCACCGTAAATCCTTCGGACTTGATAAACGAAAATGTGGGCACATTTAACTGAACAAGTATTTCACGAGTTCCAAGGAGCTGAACATTGACAGTGTGAATTGCATTGGTTAAAACAGTAAAATAGGAGTTTTAACTCGTTACAAACAAAACTGTCTATCTTAGCGCATCAAACAGCACTTTCATATCATAGACCAAAAGAGTAACAAAATTAATTCCGCATAAATTTTGATCAACAGCTCATTACCAACGAGAGATCGCAATAAACAACTGATTAAGCGATTATAACAAACGATAGTTTATCCGCAAAGAAGTGCTGACGACAATGTTAGCTTCGCGTCGCTGTCATTGTGTGGCACGCACCTTTTCTACCGGTCGAAAGGCCCGAAGAATATTAACGGGTGAAAAAAGTGCAACACATTTATCTTGTTATGATATTTCTGCGTTTAACACTTGCCCAGACTGCCACTTATGTCGTTTTTCTAGCTCGCTGTTGACGATAACTGCAAACTAGTTCCAAATAAACCTAGGCCTCCAACCTCTTCGTCACGCGTCTAAACGATCACAGCGGCCACACAGGACAGATCCTGCTACAATGTCATTGGCTGTCGTCTGGAAACACGTCTTGTACCGTACACTTTAGGCATGCTGTCAACAGTGCTAACGCAACACCCGTTTCTGTTACAAAGTGAAGCCGAGTGGGACTGCTTGTGGGTCAATCCTATCCAAGGGCTTCGATTCAGAGTCATCATCATAGACAGCAATACATCAGTGGTTCATACTAATGCTTAACTGCCACACAACCATGAAGAAAAAGCAAACCCTACATATACAGGAGAGAAGGAAAAAGAAGGGGACGGGAAGGGACCTAACTACTGAAAATGAATACATCCATATTAAAACATTCAACATCAAGGTGCCTACACTTTTGAAACAAACAACCGAGCTGCAAGTGAGAGTAAAGCGTCATCAGCGAGACGGCTTCCTTACGGCTTTCACTGCCCCGCGTCATTAAATGCACTCACTTCAAAGAAAACTCGGCCGAACAACGACAACATTCACGCCACTGAATGTCCTTTTCATATACAGTATGGTTATATCTTTGACCTACCGCATTACATCGCAAACGAACATTCCACTCAGATATGTTCGAATTGATATCTGTGTTCCGATCACAGAGCTATAAAATAGTGGTTGTATCCAATTTTGCGTTGGTTTGGCTCGCCAGAAAACTCTGTCATCAGGTCCTGTCCCAAAGAGACGTGGAGACAACAACAACCTCTAGCTGGATTTCCGAAAGATGAAACTGTGAGGCCAGAAATTTTGTATGAACCTATATTGACTAACTTCAAGCCAGCGTCTTTTCGCGTTTTAGGTTTCTTGAAGATACATATGGTGCAGTTTTCGAGTTTACAGTTCAAAACGATCAGTGTAAACTACTTGTAATCAGGAAAGTAAAACGATATTTTTCAAGATATGTGTTATTAACCATAGCTTACAGTCAGTGATTGTTGAGAATAATGGTAGAGCTGGTAGTTCGAGTTGTTAATTTTGCTGTTCCGCTGTTGGTCGCGTGTAGTCTTACGCACGGATGGTAACACCTTGTTTGATGAGGAAACGTTTGTGATTTAACTTTTGAGCCCAGCGGATAACCGAACACCACAGTTTCAGTCAGACATGCGGAACCTTTTCCACCTCATTGGCAGACAGTGGCCTGATGAATCTGTGCGATATTTGTCCCTTAAGGATTTGGTCATCGGTCTTAACACCAGTGTTGGTTAAAGCCCAGATAGGTTTCTGGCTACTATTCCTACATCAGTAGTATCACAAATACCTTGTTTCAAGCGCAACTAAGCATTCGGAAGTGGCTGAACTCGTGCGAGCCTACCAAAACTGACTACCGTCTTTAGTGAACAGAAAATGTATTGATGTCAGCCCACCTCCTAATAGCTGAAATTATTGCAAGAAAGCTCAAAAGCGGAAAGAACGGCCTACTTCGTGGCTCAGTCCGCTGCTACATTTCGTCATTACATCAGAATTCAGAAGTGAAGTGTCAGTTTACAACAAAAATTTGTGTATACTCATGTGAAGAATTCATGCTACACAACTTCCACCCAATTAGTTTTCGCTTCACCGTCACATATAGTTAATTCAGACGGTTTGAGTACACATAACCTTATACTACTGCAAAAACATAAACACATACATCACAGCTCATTCCTAACAAATTCTTTCTTTCTAGTTGAAAAACACCTTCGAATGGAGGCATAAGACTCAAGTCTCGCTCTTGTGATTTATCAGGAAAGTTGAAGCGTCTCCCACCAGATTTAGTGAGATCCTGGAGTTCGACTCGGTTCGGAAGTCCTGATCGTCTGGCTATCGATTGTAGTTGACAGACAGTCTTTTATCGACAATTTAGGGTAACCTGGTCATTACTCACAAGCAAAAGTTCAGGTAAGGTAAGCCGGTCGTGTTTGTTTTGTATTCAAAGACGAAATGCTGAATGTGGTTGTCTCGTGAAAGTGTGGCCAAAGTCTTAATCCCGGCCTTGATAAGAATATTATGCAGTATGGACGAGCCCTAACAAGAGCTGAACTTAAGTTTGGTGGTCCGTTTCGAAAGAGGACAACTGGGAAGCCTATCTGAAGGCAAAGGCTGTGGTCAAGTGTGAGTAATGTGCAGTTTGAAATTGAAAAACTCTTTGACTACTTATTAGTAAGCGATGCTTTCTTTGTGCTCACTACGGACTGGTTGTTACAGATTGCGATCGTCTCCGCCTACTGTGACAGGCGTTCTGATAGGTGTTGCCTCACTATGGATCCAATATATTTAGCTGCAGTATTTACCTGTGGAAATGTAACGAATGTTGTCAGAGCACGAATATCTCATCATCAGTTCTTCAGTTTATTTGTTCGCATTCGCAACGGAAAATCCTTTAGCCATGTTTACAGTCAGACGCGTCCCAAATGTGACTTATATGCTCGCTGGTGCCGTTCATCTCAAATTGGTCGCACCATCAAGCCCTTGTCTGTTTGACTATTGTTGTATACGCGTCAAGGCCGCCTGTGTGCCCCACACAAGGCTCGCTGTGTTCTGATTGGTCGCGGCTTCAGCGACCAACGGCTCACTCGTCCATGCACTTTAAAATGACCCGATTGCTTGTAAATGCTACAATACACGATGCGCTTCTACTGAGTCACTTGTTCTCACTAGCGTTGTTATTGTCCGTAAGGCATGTAGTGGATGGGGATCGGACACAGATACAACTATGTACCGTCATCCTTTGTGATTGAACAGTAGCTTTGAATGCAATTTCGAAAACGATAGCCTCGCAGTTGACCGACCCAGTTTTCCCGGTAATGGGGAGGATGCCCTTAAGGTCGTCTGTTAGGCGTCTGGAAATCGATAAAGTATAATGAGGCTTCGAACATTAACCGTTGCCGAGACCGGCAACATTCAACCACGTGAAGTTGGCCCCGGAGCGACACCAGTTCTTCCTTATCTTCATGCCGCGTCTCGGCTAAGAAACTCTCTCATGAAGACAGCGACCAGATATTGTGGCAAGAGTATGGATAACACCAATGTTATCAAACATTGGGTAATGTACTTACTGCCAGAGAGTACCTTGTGCATAACTGCTTGCTCATAAACATGTGCACTCAACTGCAATGGAATAGACACACCGCTTTTTACATCAACTATTGACTGTTGTGCTAAACTATTATAAAAGCAGGAGAAAGTGTCCGAGTGTGTAAAGACAGAAGTAGGAGGAGGCATGAGGCTTAATAGATGAAACCAGTATATATGAATTCATTCGTTCACTCCCAAAGTGTCTGCATCCCTCATTGACACCAGGCTAATCAAAGCTGTGAATTTAGGAACTAAATGTGTCAACGATTTCGGCAAACCGAACACACGTTCTAAAGAACACAGCACAAACGACAGCGACAGAATTACAAAAGATGAATTAAATAATACAACCAAAATGAATAGGGACAATGAAGCAACTAAAATATGGGTTAAAACATTAGGAGCACAACGTATTTGAAATAGAACTAAAGTTTAAATTAACTGCTTGCTCTTGTATTGCCATCATTTCTGGGAGAAATCGCTGAAGGGTCTAAAGTAACAATATTCACTGGATCCTTCATCAACTGCTCGTTTTGTAGTTGCGTAGTTAGTTTTTTCCGTGCAACCAAGCGACTAACTTTTTCATGATGTTCATGAAGCTTATGTTTTCTTTCCTCATTTAATTCCTGTAGAAATTAGTAGTTCCTCGAAGTGGTTTAAGTGAAAACTCACCCGCACACGCAGGTCTCGCCTTTCCTGCCTTTCTGCGCAATTCAGTTTTGGACCGTTTTTCGCTTCCGGACGCTCCCGTATATGAACAGGAATTTCTCTGGTGGATGCGTTTTCACTGATGAAAAAAGTTGTTACATTTTCTGACAGATCAGTTAATCCGGATTCTTTAGGCGAATCTCCCATGGGGCTGATTAGACACGTTGTCGCTATCAGACTTTCTCACAAAGGCATATGAAGCGAATCTTATTGATCAGTACTGCAGCAAATCACGTGTTTTAAACTTAAATACTTAAACTTAAATACTTGGCCATTATGAAACCGGTATATATATATATATATCAATTTCGCTGCTTGATCAATATGTGCGATTTGGGGCTCCAATCCGCGTTACATCAGCTACTGGCAGTCTTTTTATCCACGAGTGAACTTCAGGGAGTAACATGTCTTCAGTGGGAATTAACTGTTAGTTTTTTTGATTGACTTGCAGTGATGGCAACTAAAAATGCTTATCTTCTAGCCTCGTAATTCTGGCTTGGAAATCCCCTGATTTGTTTCGAATAGCCAAGGTTGTGGGCGTGAGTGTTTGAGACAATCATCATTAGATTAGTGCATTTTGAGGACTGGCAAACACATTCTGGTTAAAACTTGCAGTGATTCACTCATTTCAAAAATGAGTAAGCAGGCAATAATTCATCTTCAGGCTGATACAACTACATAAAAGGTGGCGGACTTGGTGCGAGGTATTCATCGAACTTAGTACAAAGAAACTACATCATCGGCCAGTCAATTGATGATGGCTCGCCTGGATTATCACGTCACGCTTGTCCGAAGACTCAACCACCCATGTGGTTCGTGTTCCCGGATTTCTTATGAAACCTGCCTTGATTTTCAGCCGATATCATCTACTCTACAGAAACGAACGAGAGAGTAGATACACATAGATGAGGTCTGAACTGATCGTCTATCTTTGTTATAAAGCCGAAGGACCGAGAATGTGATGAATTGGATCCGGAATTCACTTGTGGCATGGACCCTGCTTATTGTCTGGTTGGGTTTATTTGTTTGCCATTCTGCAGCCTTGTCACCTTTGAAACTCGAGCTTTCCTGCTCATCCCTGCACCTCCGGTTGAGTTGACGTCCTGACCATGTTTCTAGTGAGAAATCGTCCCGGGTAGCCGTTAACTTGCAGGTCATTTCGAAAATTTCAATGAAGAAATCGAGGGACGTGTTATGCTAACCAGTATAACACTTATTGTGGCGTGAACGTGTAACTCGGTGATAAGAGGTAAATAAAAACAGACGGACAAGGTTACGAAACACATCGAGACATAACTACATTTCCAATAAATCCTCGGACCATTACTGTATTAAGCCGGCCACAATATCAATATAGCCCCTAAGTTGATAGCACATTTATAATCTGCTTGTTGTTTACTTCTGATTCATTGGAGTTCGTTGATCAGCAGCTATTCTAATGCGAACTGCTTACAAACGCAGAAAGACGGACAGAAGCACCTGACTGATAGCACCCTTGGAAATTTTACCTGTCTCTCTGTGTTCATGACTAGTAAACTGAATGATTCAGTGACAGCGGCTCCTCACTGTTTGAGTTGGTTATCCTGAGCCCAACTAGATGCTGTTACAGCATCCATATCGTAAACTTGAATGAGGTAAGATCTACAGACCGAGGTAAACTGTGGTTAGTAAGTGTTTGGTACACCCTCCACTGAATAGTTTATAAGGCAGGAAGTGTTAGGATGCACAGTTCTTTTTTCGCGGTCACTCAGCGCATTAATTGCTTGATAACAGACAAATAGCACCGCATCAGCCATTGCATAATGCCCGTGGGATCAGGACTCCATCGACGAGGTTTGCTATATTTTCGTGTTTGTGATCACATCCGTGTTACATTGACGATAAAAAAGACCACTTCTATACAGCTGTCTACCATAACCTATTCATTAGGGATCGGCGACCGACTGTTTGTTCTGGTTGATTCCAACACGCAAAGTGGACACGACTCAGAAGTCTGTTCAGGAGGCCTCGGATCTTACGGTGGTCATTGAGAATGATGATCACTCTCTCTATTTGGACGCTGCTTGTGTGTCGGTCATCACAAACACTTGAGTCCAGGTGGATGCGAGAGATGTCACGGCGCGGACTTACCTGTGAGGCGGTCATCACCATTTGTTTGACTACATGATTATGTAACAGCATGACATTCCCGAAATGCATATCACACCAGTGGTGCGCTGGGCTGAGTTTCGTACGATATGTCGACTCATCAAGACCAAATTAGTCATTCATGCTTGTAAGTCTGTTCATTGTTGATCCTGTGGGCAACGCCAGAAACCGGATGTTAAACGATTGCGCAACTCAGAAATGAAGGCAATATCTCAGCGTGTGGTTGCCGTTAGTTTAAATGGCACTCCCGTATCCACTACCCCCTAACGGTATGTGGCAACACCTCAAGAAACAGATCACGACAGCAACCGTCAACGCAGTCGATAACCAGAACCACAAATGCCCGGACTGGTCTATTGACAACGATTCGGCTAGTTTCTGGCTGGTACGAGAGGAGAATCGAGCGTTCATTGAGTTCGCAATGAGGCAGAGCAACGAAGAGAATTAACCACTTTCCGAAGTACTCTCTGCCAACGCACCTAACGGCCTCGCAGAAGCAAAGACGACTGGTGTCGCATTCTGAAAACTCACCTAATCGGCCAGCTGCCGCTGATTAGATACGCGTGAATAGCCTCCCACAGCAAAAAATCACAGAATTAGCTTCTGTTACCTCGGATTTAGAAATAGTACCGAGGGTCATTAGAGAGTTGCGAGACGAAAAGACTGAGTAGGAGTGGATTGCCTGGGGAATTGTTGAAGTGATGTGGTTCTGTCTTGTAATATGTTTTACTCTATATTTGCTCCATTTAGGACTAGAAAACAGTCCCTATGGTGTTGTAGGATGCAGTGATTATATCTTCGTTAAAAAAAGAAGTCAGGCACCGATGGTTATCAGCGCATCAGTCCGTGAGCTGCGCAGGAAAAGCTCGAGCAAGAGTTCTGCTGGGCCGATTAACTGCCGATGAGATGTTGATCCCGGGCGGATTGCAGTAAGACTGACATAGTGTTGGCTGTTCTGTAGATCCAGAAAAAGTGCCGTAAACACAAACAACCGCTGCATGGCTTCTTCACGGAGTTCACCGGGGCGTTTTATTCTGTAAGCAATGAGGCACTGTGGGTGGTGTTTGATGAGTTTGGATGTTCGTATAAATTCGACAAATTGACTAAAATGTTACGTGTGTTAAGATGAAGGTGAAGTGGTGTGTATTGACCTCTGATAACTGACAGGAGGCAGAGCTGATTCCTAGCACGAACCATATTAAATTTATATTTAAATGTAATGCTAACAATTGCTGTAGAGAACTGGGAGCAGCGTTCGAGCCTACTACTACACGAGTGAATACCTGCTGAATATTCAGCGTTTTGGCGCTTCACGTTGGCTACGTAATTTGGCACTGTACATGTCGTTTGCAGAAGACAGTGCACCATTTCCATAGAAGAAAGAGAATCAGCAACCACACTGTTGTATCTGTATTCGAGCCCCATCCGCTACATGCCTTNTTGTGCCTACACCTGGAAGACGCTACGTTTATTTGAACAAACTTCCGCTACCTGAGTGGCAGTCTGTTGAGCACTCTGTCCATTGACCACGAGTTGTTAGCTCGTGTGGCGATAGCTAGCACTGCATTCGGACTTACTGAAAGATGCGTTCGGAAGAACCATCACGTAAAGAGAAAGAGGAACCTGCTTGTTTACCGTTCAGCTGTGGTGAAAGTGGTTTTACGGCAGTGAACCCTGTACAATATAGCAGCGCGATGTCTGAGACTCTTGGATATTTGATGGTCGGGCATGGGTCCGAACGCTGAGGTGGTTCAGTAGACGGGACTGAAGCTATGCTGATTCCAAACTAGCTTCGTTATCTGTAGGATGGCTAACAAACGGAGCCCGAAGCAGTTGCTGTGCGGGTGGTTCGGAGCGGGTTAAACGTGATCCTAATTTTCAAGTTGACCATCACTCACATTTGATCGCAGCGTTCGCATTCAGATAGACTTTCCAGCCAGCCTCTTTCGAAAAGAAGCACTAGATCCTAATTGTCAAAAAAGATATCAGGATGTTATACAAGAACTTCTTTTGTGTTGTGATATTGATTCTGAAATTCGGGGGGACTCGGTCTTAAACTGGGCCGTCTGGGTGAAACGATCTGGATTGGTGTTTGAAGGTTTGGTAGATGAAATTTTCGCGCCTTAGGTCGTGACGACATAACTATATTTCGCTGCGATGAGTGTGATCACGAATGTGCTGGCCGTCGCTGATTATTTAGTCATTAACGTAACCATAGCACACTATTAAAGAAGAGACGGTGAGTACTTCAGGCGCAAATAAGTTTCGTCAGTTGTAGATTTCTCGATCGCATCAATCAACGACGGCCGTCACTAAGCAAGTCATCCGTTGTGTTTTCGGAAGTCTGAATCATTCTGGTCTTTTTTTCGACTCTGTTGCTGTGTTACGTGCTGAATTTTTTGTGAAACTTTCGGTTCAACTCATTTTCTTTAGTTCCTCACCCTATCTGGAGTGCAATAATGTGTGCCTCCATGCTGAACCAATGCTTGCCTGAAAATTCGGACATCAGTTTTCTCATTTAAGATCATTTCATTTCCGGTCAAAAGAAGAACTTCTGATGAGCAGAAGGATTTTTATATAAACTAAACATCACTGAGAACTGATCGCAGTTGTCGCATTCCCATATACTTTTTAGTTGACCCCTTTCGGAACGAAGCACTAGACTCGAGTTTCGCTGGTGATGGAGCTCGTCAGTGGTGCCACGGCCGGGGTTAGAACTCCGACCACGCTGGTACTGTGTCTGCTCTCAAAACTCCCGAGCAACCCGACCATTACTTACAAGCGAATGTGGCCGAGAGTTCACTTATGATGATACAGTCGTGCCTAATGTGAGGTCAATGGTACAGTGGTCAATATGGTTGCCTCATGAGAGCTTGATCGGAGTTCTAGTTCCGGTCATGGTAAGGATGTGCATTAGTGATGAGTCTTATCAAAAGCGAGACTCGAGTTTGGTGCTCCTTTTCGAAAGAGGCTGACTAGAAAGTCTATGGGCATGAGACAACTGCAATCACTTGTAGATGATGCTCAATTTAAATGAGAATTTCACTCTTATATTAGCCTACCGACCGTTTAACGAGCATTGACCGATTGGACCACAACTGCATATATTCACGAGTCTCTTGATCTTATTGTCCAAGATTTCGATTGAATATGTGGTGAATGAGTGGAAGTACAATTGGTTCAGCGCAAGCAGCTTATGATGAGGGTTATGTGCAGACGTTCTTTGGCTCCTGTCAATGCGGAAATAGATGCCGGCAGCCATGTATGCAAGTGTGTGCCTGCGTGCATTTTCCTCGTTTTCTTGTTTCTTGTTTTTCAGTGAGTCATCCAGCATGATGAACCTCGTCCGCTAACGAGTACTGAATTGATATCGCCCTACTCTCGATTCGGTTATGTACAGTTCGTACTGGAAAACTTTGTGTCCAGACAAACGTTTTCTTCAATCACTCAATAGATTCTAGATGGAATAAGAAGGCAGCATAGAATCACTTAGCCGAGAGTGGTGAGTTTAGAAGGGGAAAACCGGTGGGTTATTTGGGCCCAGAGGGAAATTGACGCACATGGTGAACGTTAAAACTGAGGACGGATTTAGCAGATATCGCATGCTCAAGAAGAGTAATGCTGATTGGACAAATCTGTGTCTACATTCCTGTCGGCTCTGTTCTCTCAGGTTTTTTTGGATGACTGTTTAGACCGTTTGTGCTTTCCATCATAAACAGAACAAAATCATTTAATCTTCAATTTCACATCTGATTTTCACTCGCGGCTAACACCCACCATTGTAGTTATGCTTGCTTGAGATAACTGTAATCGGTTGGTTTTCTTATTTTGAATATTAACGCTACATGCTCTGTTTTTGTTCCCGATAGACAGGAACTGCAAATCCACTTCAGCCTACCATCTGTTTACGCAACACTGACCGGCTATGCTACAAACGTTTCTACTCAAACCCCCTTCCTTTGAACGATTTGAAAGGAAATACATAAGCTTAAAAAATCCAATTAAATGAATCACTCAGTTCCACGTAATATTGGCGTCGGAGCATATCGGATGTTAGTGGCAATTTTCGCGCACGGAAAACACGATTTCTGTCTGTATGCTGCTTCTTAAAGCATCGTATTATGTTCAACCTGATTACTCTTTCGACAAGCGGATGGATACACCTCATCAGGTACTCGGGGACAATGTGGTTCGATCAGTCACCTCACTGTGTTATCCAACCTTTAAGTTTTTGCTTTGACGACAACAATCTGTATCTGTGTTCTCTCTTCAGTTTCCGCATGATTTGTACGCAAAAAATGATGGCATTAAAAGACATGATGTGTATTCTCAGCGTTCAGGCTACTTACTTGATTTCAGTGGATTAGGGTTCATGTATCTCATTCCCAAGACATTCAGTCATCATATAAGGTTGCTTCTCTTTGCAAACAACTTCGTGATCCTGTTTTACACAAACTGCATCAGTTCCTGTAACTGACCTTCGAACAAGGTTCAAACGAAACTAGTTGACCATACAATTTTATGGTTACTTGTTTTATGACGACCTGTTGTGCGATAGTGAATTTTTTGCAAGCCAACCTCCGCGCTCTTTCTAAATCGCTCACATACATTCGTTGATCGTCCCAGTGGTTAATCTCCGAGGTAATTGGTTGTCGTGGTATTTGCCGATGTGACAAGTTGACAACCGGAGTCAGCTAAACTTTTACAGACATAGAAGGGACAGCGAGAGGAAGTCCAAATTGTTCCTAGATTACCAGAGGCATCCGCTCACCAGTAATGGGACGGAAATAGCGGCTCCATTTGTGCGGCAATTCAATTAATGTTGAAGACAAGATATCAGGATCATCGATGCGAACAAACAAAGGTACTTTGTCGTCCAGGAAATGTCACATGACCTACATTTTCTTTGCGAATTAGTGGGAATCGTTAGTAAAGTGACAAACAGGCTTTCATTCTTATATGGACAGCTAAGTCGAATGATACTTCAGGAGAAACCCCAGTCAACATTTGAAGGATGAAAGTTCACATCGTGAGTGAGCTTGCCTAGATGCCTGCGTTGCTTTGACTTGTTATCAGACGCTGTTGCAACGCTGACACGTCGTAGACAACGGTATGGCTTGCTGGGTTCAAGCCGGGCACTCCTGAGTCATCACAGGGCCTATTGTTGGACGGCCGGATTACTAAATCCTGCAGCCAACACCTCGACTGCCAGTTCTAGTCTCATTGTACATATTCGCATCGTCCTTGATAAGCATCTGAGAGGTAGCGAGTCTCCTGTGATCCGTCTTGCCTCAGAGTATTCTGGTCATGTCTTCGAAGTCATTCAAAAAGCTCTGGAAGTCCAAATCTTTGGACGGCTGCGGCCAAATGATCTACCCCCTCAATCATAGTCACGACCTCGTCTATTGTGGTCTAAGAACGCAGGCGACCAAAGGACAGCATATGTGATGAATCAAAAGGGTGGAAAAAAACCAACGACACAACAAACGTACCAATTAATTTGCACATTATGACCATCTTGTATAGCAAGTGATGTCAGTGTGGAGAACACCATTTCCTATTTCTTACACACACTCCAATAATTAAATGCTTATGTCCGCAATACTACCCATGGGTCCTACAACCAGTCGTTCATAATCGTCTTGGTTAATGTAACTGGTGAAAAATTGTAGTACCCACATGTTAGAGCTAGATTTCACCCTTAACCTTGCATCAGTCACAATACTGTAATTATAGAACTCTGTCCATGTCTGTCGTTAGCAGAGCTGGAGTTGGCTATATTCAAGACAGAAAACAGAGAAGGCGCCGTTCAGGTATGCGGATGAAAGACAGATTAGTCTGATTTCATGCCTCGTTAAGTGATTAACGCAACGATATTTTTCCGAATGAGGACGAAGGGTGTGACGATACGTCAACTAATGTTAACGACTATCGGGCAAACATCCAAAAATTTAGGTGGAAAATAGTGCGGATTTTATCAAACAAGTGAAAAGTTATGCCATAACCCAACGTTAACACACGTGTGCTAACTATAACAGAGTACGTTCATGAAGTAAGCAAATCAGTTAACCGACTGAAGAAGTACCTAACTTCAGCAGTCGCTAGACAAACACAGACAAAGACGTTGCTGAAGGAATGGGATGTGTGCACTCGTCAGTTGCAAATAGTCTGGGGGTACCGGTTTTGTATACACTTGTTCATAGGATTAGTAGACCATATTCTTGCCCAAATGACGAGCTCTAACGAGCGTGAAACCTAAGTCTACTGCTTCTATCAGAAAGTGGCTGAATGGAGAATCTATGAGAGTGCGAAATCTGTGACCAAGTTAGTGATTTCTAACTTATATGAAACCGAAAACCCTGCTAATCAATAGGTTAGAAGTTGAGAATGATTATGTACATTTGAATTCGTGTTCGATGGTCTCTATAGGAAAGGTGAATGGGAAGATTGCTTCTGTTCCAGAGGGTCGGCAATAGGATTGTGAAGGAGAAAATCGGCGAATAATCGGAACAGAAACACAACTACTGCCTATCTGGTACACAACAATCGCGCTGCAACATATAGCAGACAACAGCTAGCTAGCATCGACAGTGACGGATAGAGAATATCTTTATCCCATAACGAGGATTCTGATGAATAATTTATGTGGACGTTCGAATTGGTGTCCCCAATGTGTGTACTACGTCTAGGCTTACAGTTGATTACCGCTAATGCAGTTACAACAGGTTCTGGTAGGTTGATTCAGACTGAGCATACCCGGATGCTAAAAGAATGTTACCTGCCAGTCAAATAACGTATTCGTCGTTGTATCACTAATGTGTTAATCTTGGGATATCTACTGTCATTAGGCACAAGCATTTTTTAAGGGATGTTAGGACTGATGGAAACCCCTATGCAATAAAACTAATTCACCTCTGATACAACCGTAGCGCAATGGGAACAGTCCTAGTTTGCACAAACCATCTGAGTAAAGTAAGAAGCGTGGTGTCATAAATTCTGTCGTAGCTGTGTGTATTGCCTTCTCAATGAGAGTATCGTCCTTCACAAGATAAAGACGAAAAGGTCAAGAACATAAAAATGAAACAGGCTGAATAGAACATTTATGTCAGTGACCCAGATGCCGGATTGGCTTTCTTAGTCATGGACGCAATGTTGGAAGACAGGCTAAGTTTAATTGAGACAGTTGTGTTCAACTCGTGCTCGCATGTGGTGATACCCAGTACTTCATCTCCCAGAAATTAATCCGTGCAGCCAGAATAACGGAGCTGTAACACTTTACAGCTAGCCGTGCAAAATCGGAGGCATTTTTCTGTGGTCAGGCAGTGTAATCTTTAAATCCATCTGTAGCCCCTCATTTCCAATCGCGTCGTCCATTACACGCCAAACTTTGGTGTAAAATATATTATCAGAGCAGAAAATTGTCTACTGAGTCAATGGACTTCAAGGTTCCCAGACGAACCACATTGAGTAGCCTGCCCTCAATAGAACGGTCTCTGGTGACAAATGCAACAACGCCAAAGGGCAATTTTGGATTGACACTAAACTTGTCTGTCACATCTAGCTGGTACTAACATTTTTCGACCAGCATGGCTGTTGTTGTCGTCCAATGGCGGACTAAACACTACTCGTATGTCTTTTCAGTTGTCTCCAACTAGTACGTTTCCCAAGCTGATCTCTTTACTGTCACTAAATACCTTGGGCACACCGAAGTAGGATTTGCACTTAGGTTGTTAGAAGACAGGCTATCTCGAATGGTGCGTATTGATTCTGATGGGTTAACAGATGCAGAAAACTATGCAGTTGCAACCGGCGTGCACTGAAGCTCAATTCAAATGGCGAATGGGATGAGCTCGGGTATAGGTCGTTCCGGGTTGGTAAACCGTATGTATGTGTAAAGAAATGAATCAAGGCGCAATTCATTTGATGAGCCATGCGAACGTGGTGAACTCTATACTTTGTTGATGACCTGTAGGAAGAGAGTGGTCAGGGGTCGAAGCTCGGTTCAGACGATGAACACACACTGGGTCGTCCAACCATTGCGGCGTTGCTCACAATACAGTGCATCATAAAATTAGTGGGTAAAAAAACGTCATGCATCTCAAATGATAGTCTATCAACGATACGCATGACCTTTTGAGATATATCCGGGTTGAGAAAAGTAGTATTGAAATGGACTGTGTTAGCAGGTTGTCTTTATACACACTGGCACCAGATCTTTTGCGATGAAACTTGCACTACCACGGCTCCAGAGGTGAGGTGGTTTCTTTCGTAGCATGAGCAATTCAGAGCCTATTCTGGTTCAGTGAGTTTGGGGCACAGCAGCGCTGTACGCGCACGCATACGCGACTGAAAACTCTTGACAGAAGCGTTCCAAACCAAGTGATTGTGGAGCAATGGTCGGTGCGAACGATTTTCGCCCACATGCACTCTTCAACATATGGAACATCTAGGAACCACGACGGGAAAATAACGCAGCCTTTTTCGTCAATGACGCTTTTTTGGTCCGCGCACTCGCAGTATGACTCAGATGTATTGCGTTAATCGTGAAAGCCTCAAGAAGCTAATTAACGTGGAGAGAGGACTACGTTAGTATTGTAGTGTTGCTCAGTGTTGGGACCCTCAGCGGGCGATGTGTGGCTTTCAGAGATGACACAACCATACTCTGACACCCATGCTCCCATTTGGATTTGATAGACTTCTGTTCGACTCATTATTACAGTCGTCCCCAATTCATTTGTTCTTTGGCCCCATTTGGTCCAACGGGTCACTAAATTTCGCTCGATACACCCGACTTCAGTGGCCTAGTAGTCCACGTCATTCATTCGTGCCGTCGCGGCCGAGAGATAGGGCAGGACCTAGCAACCACTAAGATGGTATTTGGCTAGCCATCGACTCATTCACTGACATCGTAGTTACACCATTGACCTGTTGGCAGTCATTCACCACATGATCCTGATTTTTCGACTGGCCAGTGATAGATACTGCTCTCGATTGTTGCCTCTGACAGCCTTTGTTTATATTGTTCCCGGTGGTAGCTAACTCTGGTCTGATTTTTTTTGCAAAATATTGTTACTAGTATCCTGAATCGTTGGATCAAATCTTGTTTCGACTTGTGGAATTTGCATTGAATGTCGCCCTCAGTGATAGCCTAAAAGATGTTACACTAGGCATCACAAGCGGCTGCTGTCGAATCGGGATTAAAATTGATGGCGTTCAACAATGCGGAAAGAACTGGTCAATCTTATTGTACAAATCGAACAATTCACTTTGTTAAATATGTGGTTGCTTGTATTCGATAATCAGTAGATCGCGAACTCACCAAGCATTAGTAAGACGATTACAACATATAAATCGTAAAGAAATTAACGTCTGATGTGAGAATATTTCCCCAACGAAACATGACTTTGAGCTCATACTAATGAGTAAATCTCAAACACATATGCGTTTGCTTGCCAAAGTCCATCGTAGGAGCCGAACGGGTGTCTGTGTCTCAATATTCAGCTCATACACGCTGACAGTGGACGGAAGTGCCGGTCAAGTGAGTCAACAGACAGCTACATGGTTCATATCCATGATTGTGAAGCTCATCAACCTTATTAAGTTAGGTTGGTTCTATGCATCGGTAACTCACTGGGCACAATTGTAGATGATTTAGCTCTCACCTCGATAACACAAAGTCCTACTGAATAACCCTAACATCGAGAAGTGTGGGGAACTGTTGATACACTTGTGGGACGAGGGTGCAACCAACAAAAGCCAATAAGCCACACAAGTTCAATCACACAAGGCAATGAAAGGGAATATGTTACGTCGCAAGCATCACGACGAACACTCAATCTCCGAAATTACATCAATAAGCTAAACCAAGGTCAGTTGGTTCGACGAAGACAGCAGTTTCAACATAACTGCCAAATTTGGAGTACGAGGTTATCCGCCGGAGCAATTCTGTCCATTCCACTTTTGAAATGATTAGGTGAAATGAACACCACTCACCCAAGGCTGTGGTTAAGCGTTTGGATGTGCTCCTTCGATCATGTCTGGTGTAAGGTTACTGGCGGAGTCGTTAGCACGTCAGTCTCACAAAAACGAGGACCAGAGTGCAAACCTCGGCTCAGACAAAGATGTGCACTACTGACAAGCTTCAAGTGAAACGAAAAATGAATCTACCTCGTTCTTCTAAAGTGGGCTAGCCAAAAGGTTTATCAAAATGCAAGAGCTGCGATAAAGGGTGAGTGGTGTTCAATTTAAAACACTAGTTAGTTTGCTGATGAGTAGCCGAGGATTTGGTTTATTTTTAAGTTGAACATCACTCACAATTGGTCGCAGCCTTCGCATTCAGATAGACTTTCCAGCCAACCTCTTTCGAGAAGCACCAGACTCCAGCTTCGCTCTCATTAGAGTGCATACGTAATGCTCTCGATTTCGTGAACGTCTTCCGTAGTGAACCACATAGGAAAAGTAACAATGTGTGGATCGACAAAATGAAATTGTATGACACAAGGTTTTATAAATTTGAAAAATTTCGAACGTCATTTTTCATAACGGCTACGAATGGCTCCGTAAGTTTCGTTATAAGGGGGTTCTGATTTGAATGCGTTCCTTACTTAAACTATCTTTACAGGACATGGAGAATGATCGATACCGGAGAGTCGACGTTGTGAAGGAGACCATTATTATTGCACATATCCCAACCGACCACTGATACTTATGTTACGTCGTTAAAAAGTGGTCAGTGTAACGTAGTGTTTCATTACCGCTGATAAATAGTGGGAAATTTGGTTGATGTAACTTGAAAAGTATTCACAACTGATAGCAGTCGTCACGAAGTCATAAACTATTGGTGGGACGGCAAGAGACGCCTGGTCTGCGATGTTGTGTATTCCACGAAATCCCCTAAAATTTATGTGAAGACATGACAACGAGTGCGTACACTCATTTGCATGAGTGACGTGTATCCGTACACATTGGTCAGCAGTGTATTGTCATTCGCCTTGATGACAATTCCCTCATAGTGCATACATATGGTCCCAACAGTCGCTTCTGGTCCCTCGTCTTCCTGGCGTTGAGAGCTGTACTTTAGTCCCCGAATATACAGGCCACATTACTCGCAAACGAAGGTACATGCTATACAACACTTTCTAGTCGTGCCCAATGAGGAGACAATAGCACACTGATAAACACGGTTGCCTCAGCAAAGCGTTGCTCGAGTTCTAGTCCTTAGCCTAGCAAGGATATGCACTACTGACGAGCGCTAACAATAGCGGAGCTCGAACGTGGTGTTTTTTTCGAAAGAGGCTGGCTGGAAAGTTTATGAAAATGCGACGGTTAGGAGTGATTTTCAACTTATATTTCACTATCACGTCACCTCGTGTTTTGTGACATGAACCATACGCTTTGATTAGTTAACGTTTGTCTCCTCCAACCATATCTGAACCGTATCAGAATTCACTGAAAATCGATCCCTTTTCAAATTTTGGCGCGAACAACCTCCGCTTCATCACCCACTGAATCACCAATCTAACTGGGATGTCCTAATCCGATGAAGCACTCCATTTCTCATTGGTTTTTTCGAAGTTATCAGTGCAAAGTGTACCAGCATCTAAACGATGTCAAATGAACGAACAGACCGATGTACGAAATAATGGTTACTGACGAAATGTTCGACAACGCCTGACTCATCACAACGTCAACGACCCACGGTCGTATTTGTGGAGTTTCTTCCATTCCCTTCCTCTCCGTGCTATCTGAACCAAACGTTAGTCTTCGTAATATCACACCACTGATCGCAATTGATCTGCCGTCCAATCACCAATAAGTCCATACACTTCGATGTTGGGCTCCACTGTAATATTACGTATGCAGAATAGATACCCACTCCTCCTGATATTAGTAAATGGATTACAACATAGTACACGTCTATATTATATTTGTCCGAGGTAGAAGAACGGCAGTCTATCGATTGGTAACACCACGATGTCCGCCTGAAGTTTGATACTCTATGGTGCGACGAGGACCGAGCCAAACCGAACACGAATTGAGAATAGGCATCAGCGCACATGAGGACTGCCCTTCGGGAGTAACAGCCATCCAATCTGTTCACACACGGCTAAACTTGACCCGCATTCAGACGGTGATATGAATACATTCTAAACACGGCAGCGGATGGAAAAAGACACTGTGACAGTCGTAGTTAGGGGAGGGGGTGCGCAGTGAGGAAGTGGTCGGTGAAGAAGGTCACGCAGGTTCTGCGAACGCGGTCGTTGTAGAACGGTGGTTTCTACAAGTCAACGTCATAGTAGGGGGAGGTTATTGGAGTTACCATTTTAACCAGTTACGTGCGGCTGGCAACAGTGGCACAAGTTGCGAATGCCAGTCGTAATTCTATGCTATATGTGTAAATGGAAGCTGTATGACAGAATGAGACTAGTGGGTCTTAGCCACTCGACCTTGACCAGGACAGAAGTATGGCAAACAATCACATTCAAAATGACCATAGATGAAGGATATTCAAAAATCAACATGATAGACAATGTGGTCAAAGTAACAATGCCAGACGGATATACACTAATCGGACCGTAAACTCCTCATTGCCAAGATGAATGGTGACGGGGTTTTGGAGCGTTTTGAGGATTTTGCGCCAGAGACCTGAGATACTCATTTAACGGTGTTCGTCCAAACGACGCCCCGGAAGCACTCAAAGCGGCCAGCATAGCGGGATTTAGCTTGCTTGCTGACAACAGGCCGGAGATCAACGGATTACTTGTCAATGAAGTTCGAAGTGCTGTTGACCCCAGAGCATTGGACGCGCTTGCGGCCGCAAGGGCCATAGCCAGGTTATGTGTTGGGGACCAGATGTGAGGGGGAATGCCAGGAGGGAGAGAAATCTGGGAACTCGCTGTCGAAGCCTGCAGATCAGCCATCACACGAGTCGAAATGTTGCTACTGAGAAAATTGCTCGATATGTTGTTCGCGGATCGGTCTCGATTGACTGGAACATCAGAGTGGATATCACAGACCATGCAGGTAAAGAAAAAACCAACAGAGAATCTTCAGTAAAGACAAAACAGATCGTGAAATTCAGTCTTAAGAAGCCTTGAACAGGTAGACAGTTACAAAATAAAACCACGTGGCCACAGCCAGTGCAGGCTGACAACAAAGAACTTACTGAAAGGGAATTGTCCGAAGAAGTTGAATTTCCGAAACCGTTATTCTGGCGTCCTCTACATAACCCTTAATATCACACAAGCCTGAAGAAATTTGAATAAGACAGGTGCGCGCACCGTTTTCAGGAAGGTTTGTAACCGTTCGATTGATTTGATGTAAATCTCATCAACTTGTAAGAAATCTCAGCCAAAACATAGCCAACCAAACAAGCTAATGCTGAGTTCAAGCTGCAAGCGGATTGGATAGACAATTGTACCTATCTCGATGCATATTAACAGTCAAACTAAACAGGGAGAGGTTGATAGCTGCCTGCGCTACTGCTATCAGCCAATGGTAAGCGCCAATTTCCGTAATATTGATGCAACTGTAAATACCACTAAGAACAACTACATGTCATACACCGACTGCGATCTTTTTTACTAAGCAAGGATGATAAAAATTCGAGTTCGATTATAAGGACGATCAGAAGCCCCTTGCTCCAAACGTTACAGTCTCCTTTATATTAGAAGCACGGTAGAATATAAACATCCAGATCAGTGGTGTTCCCGGTAATCTTGACCTGCGATCAAAATATTCGACAATTCACCCTTTGAACAAGGCACTTGATAAGGTTGACAGTATAATAAGCTTTTTAACACTTAATGGTTGATGTGCTTATCAGTTTATCAAAGGAGTTTATCAGAGCAGGAGTTCTTAGTGAAGAAATGATTAGAAAATGCACCGTGTAATGTGTACAATACAATACTGTACTGATTTTGAAAGTTCGCATGTATATTGACATCTCCGCGAAACCCGGACGAAAGTTGGGGATGTTAAAGACCAGCACCAAAAAACAGGTTGTGTAACAACGTAAAGGAGCTAGTGTGCGACACGAGGAGCAAGAGACCGCCAGTAATGAAACCGGTTGTATCAAGCTAAACAGCATCTCACACACAGGTTCTGTATGAAAACCCGGCTGAAGATGCTACGTTCAACCAGACACACGGTCAATAAACCACCATGTACTTTCGAGATGACCCATCAAACGCGTGACGTGAATTGAGTCGAGTTGTGTGTGCGTGTGCGGACCGCAATGACAGCACACCTCTTCCTGGATGGAGTGAGCTGAGGTCAGCCCCACACAAGGAACGGTGTAAGTGTGCTACTGTGTGAACAATAGACACAAAAGTATCGTGGCCAAGGGATTAGGAACCCTCGCTGTAGAAGAACGTATGTAGTCAAATTGGTCCATTCTGTAGAGCTGAAAAAATGGCTGCACGTTCAGGGATACGTGATAAGTTAGCAGTTGAGTAAAAAGCACATGAAATTCACTCGTCTTGACAAATGAAATGACAGGTTCAACACAGTATAACTGGAATTTGTTCGTAAGAAGAGGTGCACAACTGTTAAAACTGTATTAAAATCAGATCAGGATGAAAAAATGCGTGGGATCAGTTACACCACTGAAAAAAAATAAGCCCAGCCAGTACGACCTACACGTGACAAGTCCGTGTTTCTACCGGTCAAATTGGTGGCGCACGTTCACCTTACACACGAGGTCCACACGATCTAGTCGAATGACCTCGATCGTCTAACCTTCTACATAATGAGGTCCGATCAACGGAATTGTTGATAGCGGCCCGTAGGACCTTAATTTCGCCCATCCTTTGAGATATATGAGGTATTCTAGCCCTATGGCACCGAAATATTCATCCAGTTTCACCAACTTTTATAAAACTCTCTTTATAACCGGGAAAATCAGGAAGCAAAACCTTTATCTCTGATCGTTTCATACTGAGACACTAAGCCTACATTTATAGTAAAAAGTGTGATAAACATATACACCAATCCATTCTAGCAAGTCCATCGACAAGGGCTTTCATCGTCCGGTCTCATGGGGTTTCTAAAGGAGTTTAAGATTTCGAAGAGATCATCATCAGATCCAGTCAAGGACCACACCTCTGCTTCTCAAGTATGATTCGATTCCCAGCAGAGACAATGGCGTATCCCATGAAATCTAAAATCCTATGTAGACAGGACGGCTGGTTTGATCGGGTGTCCCGGGTTGTTAGTGTTACTAAATCGTCGATTTTAGACGAAAAAAAGTTAGTCTGTCATTGTGGCACACTTTAGATCAAAGACCAGTGGTACACTACCGATATCAATTGACCAACATCCTAGTAAGTTGCGTGTAGACTACAATTTCGCGGTGGTCCCATTTTATTTGAAGCATGATTTCTGTCTAACAAACAACCAGCTAGTCTCGAAGAGAAGGTGGCATATAGGGACGCCTACTACGCTACCAGAGACGATACAGTATGTAGGGAGGCAACGTTTATTAACTAGCAACAGAAGCGCGAACCCATAGAAACTGCTTCTAGTGTGGTAATAATCACATGATGACTATAACGATTTTTTTATAAAATGACAAAATGTGCTCCCCATTGGTGCTTTCTGGACTATCCTCCTACTTAAGATTAATTCTGATTGTTCACTTCAAGTAGTCACTCCATGTGAACACTGAGCTCCAACTGTGCACTTGAAATGTACAGAGTTCAAAAGAACAATTCAACCAGCCTGCTTTCTTGTGATATACAAACGCGTTTGCACCAATCTAGAGTAAGAACAAATTAGATCCGATATCGATAGAAAACAGACGTGAACTCACTAATAGCACTGCGTGCGTCCAGTGGTACAGTCCCCAGAGTGATCGGTGAAGGAAGGCCAAGCAACGACGGTTGCTGTCCATGTGGCTCGCCCAGTTTTGAGCCGACTTGAATTCCAGATCTACGCCCTGAAAGAATAAACATCTGTTAGGTAATGCTGATGTATAATACAAGTGGTTTTTGTGAATACTTCGGAGAAAAACCTTTTTAGAAAATAGACCCACATGGCACGTCGTCTTCAGAATATATGACGTATGAGTAAAAAAACGAAATAAGCTTGATGGAAACGTCCTCAATGTGTGAAGGGTCGTAAAGGAACCCACAAAAAGCAACACTTATCTATGATTGGGGAATTGATCAGGAATGGTATGGATCAGAAGTCCATGAAACTCATGTGGCACATTTTCTAGACCGCGCTCGAATATGCGCTTGTTATTTCCGATTACTGCTGGTCACGAAGATAAAAACTGCCCAGCTGTGCTTTATGCTCGATTGAGACGACTCAGCGCAGTCAACGGTGAGCCTGCATACTCAGCGTTGTCAACTATTGTCATTCCTTCCTTTCACAAAGCTCGGTTCTGCTTCTTTGGTCTAGATTTCCTATACACTTGTACCCATTTACTAGTGTTACTTAGTAGACTATTTTCTAGCACCAAAGTACTCGTGAGTACGGTTTATAGTTGACAACAATGATGAGGATTGACAGCTTTCATTGTATTTCCGAACGCTGCTGAAAAGAGGAGGACAGTTCTCGAAATTTAGCGCAGTTCGACTGATCTATTGATAAGACATTTCAACGAAAGGAATCTATGCATGTGTTCGTCTTTTTCATCACAAAAAGGGGCGATGTTAGAATTGAACCTGTATTCAAGTTTCAAAACAAACATAAAACGATATCTAATGTTTTGTTTACGTTGAAGTGTATGTTTCGGGTTTCAGAACGTGATTTTTTTCAGTGTTTCCATGAGAGGCAGTCGAACATTCATTCTTGCTATTCTCTGTTGACACATTCAGGCTTTCCAGATTATTAGTGTACACCTTGTAAACAAGTATCGTCTCAGAAAGATCTAAGAGTCCAAACAGGTAATCTACGCCGCTAATCCGGAAAGCTGCCACTGCTGCCCAAATGTATTGCTCTGGAAAGGTATGACATAAATCACCCATAACATCCCTCAGTACTCGAAGGTCCGGATATACGCCTAGTCACAGTGTCGCTCGGAACAGACAAGATTCTACACCTGCCACGTGGTCGGAAGTGAGTTAGGTAAACAGATGACTTGATAGATAAGATCTATGCTTCTACATCTGACCATGGCTTATCGCTAAACTGGATGAGTTCTAAGAAGCTATTTCGATGTGGAGACCAAGGTGACCCAAGTGGTAAACCTCAAAGGTGATGGAGCCTGTTGCCTAAAAGGTTTCGGAGTGTACGTAAACTGAAAATGGTCACGGTGCACACACTGTTGATCGGGAAGCAGACGAAATAAAATCGTAGCCCTTGGGTGCAACCTGCTTCGTCCAACAGTTGCATTTTTCAGACGTAAATCTCTGCAAGTAGTTCCCAAACGTTTTGATCCAATCGATACACGCCTATACAGCTTTTCTTCTGCTCTGAAGGCCTACCAGATTCAGTGTCTGAATCGTCCAAACTCTCTATCCAATCAGCAAGCCGGAACTATTGACGAACCGTCTGCTTGTATGAGTCAACTTGTACTACGTGATTGGTGCAGAGGGTGGTCACCGTGCCAGACAGAATTGTGAATGCAAGGTGGTTTGAGCACCGCATACTGAAGGGGAGGGCTGTGCAACAGACCTAAGAAAAATATATGTCTGCCTAGATTCTAATCAACAATTATATGTCATTCAAGCTCTTCCAAGATTGCTTGCTTTCTTGAGGGTGTTTGATTGTGTGTATTACAACACAACTCAGAAGTGACTGTGAATACCGTAAGGACAAGACGGAAAGGCAGTTTCGCCTTTGTGCAAAATCGCTCACGTTTCAGGGATTGGAAAACATGATTTAAAAAAATAAACAGCACATCTCGCGAAGTTGCAAACTGTCACACGACACCCTGTAGCGAAACCAAACCTGAGAAACAAGGTCTGCATTCCTCGTGTTCATGTCAGACAGTGTCATATGGCTATTAGTACCAGACCAACCAAATATGTGTAAAACACGCGACGAGGTAGATGGTAGGTTGGTATCCGCCAACGGCAGAGAGAATTATCAAGTTCGTCAGATTTAACGATTAATCATGCCAGGTATCACAAGAAATAAAAAACACCGAAAGGAACGGAATGCTCGTTTTGGATTTCGAATAAAATGGTTTGGGTTTATTAAAAAATAGTATCGAACCAAAATGCACTCAGTATGCTGCAAACAACTCATGTTCTAGTGGGAAGACCGGGGCACGACCAACACACAACCACCATGTCATGCAGGCGCAATTCGACCATGGAAAGTGAGCAACCAACTGGATGGGCTTTTAAAGAAAGTACCGAACACTGCGCACTCATGATTGTAATTCAGAGAGAGATTGATGGTTCGTTACTTGGAGTTATAGTGTTAAGACGCGAGCCTTACCTGTCAGACCATACACAGCGGGTTTGTTTACAGTGGACAGAGTAGTAGGCTCAAGCAACAACCTGGCGTGCGTAGACGGAATTGGACCAGGTGTGAAAACTGCGTTCACAGAGCCCTGTGGTTTCGGTCCTGTCGGATTAGAGGCGACGTTTGAACCGCCAACCACATTCGGATGACGTGGGGGTGGGGATTTGGGACGAAGACGTTCAATATCTTCCGTCGTACCCAGCTGCCATCCGTTGGGCTCCTTGGAAAAGTTGCTGGCGTACAAACGGGCATCGAAATTGGAGGCGGACAGTTCATTGCCCACTGTAAGCCAACCCTGGAGAAAATTAAAAAATAATGGGACATTTAGTGGTATGGTCATCGGAAGTGATATGCTAGGCGCCGGATACAGTACAACACAATCCCATACGTGTAAACAATTATTGTACTTGCCAACGAGAACAAGAAAAAGACAAAACGTTCTGCACTACTGACCGAGAAGACAACTAGTGACATGGCACAGTTTCTGGGTCAGGGCTATATTAAACATAACCACGAAGTTGAATGCGCATAATTGTCTCACGGTTGTTTCATTTGGTCCACTTTTGTACAATCGACTGGTGATTTTGGGAAATGCATACGACAAACCGAGCCGTTTAAGCTCATGAAACCGAAAAGTACTGTGTGGGTACTTCCATAAATGGCTAACCTACTGCCATTTGACATCAGCCGAGTGTGAATATTAGAAACAAGCGTCTTTCAATCAGTTCATCAACAAGGCAAGGTATGAAAAAGTTCGTACTTCACACAACTGTCGAGGACATCTGACGAGTATAGAACGGCCAGGGTGGAATAAATGAATGATATCCCAGTTTGTGCTTGACTATAACTCCGTGACAAACTTCCATTTGGATTTAACCTATTCCAATCAGCGCAATAAATGTGAGACAGCAAACTGAGAACTGTCACCTCATCATACGTTGCTCAATTAATGCTCGACTGAGAGCATTAAATTTTAAGCTACCTTTTCTTGTGCGCACTCTTAAAAGTATGTCTATGATCGGTTCACCGATTAATGGATCAACTATCGTTCAATACACTCATTCATTTGTACTGGGAACTCGGTGACTACCCAGGATAATGGACAGTGAAACCACAAGTAATAAGACAGTAAAACTTCCTATCCACCATGAGGTTGACGTGTACTTCTCTTTACGCAGGAGCATCGGTTATAATCTCGAACTCCTCATAAGAATACCTTCAAATTAATCTGTTTCGGCGCGTAATAAAGTTCAACAGGTGGAGTTGAAACTAATCGCAGTAGGGTGAACATAATCAGTCGTATACATTGAAACCAAAATTGACGTATGCTCATTGGATCAAAGTAAATTACAAATATTTACTCTCAAGTGCCTAGCGTCGGTAAAGAGTGCTCGGTGTGGTAGGCGACTAGCTGGCAATCTTAACGTATAACCTAACCATCTACGTCTGTGCAAATGTAAGGACTAAACAAAAGAGCCCGTTTGACAATCAGTGCCAAACACCCGCCTCCTAATCTCCTCGTTGCTTACCCGCTGGTGCCACCCGAGAGGATCGATTGAGCACGGAAATCGGTGGTCGAATACCTGAAGACTGTTCACGTCTTCTACCCTGAGCAGCCATGTTTCG
>QNGE01003916.1:37772-64153 GCA_008508345.1 Paragonimus westermani | reverse complement strand
CACTCAGGTTTCTGAAAAGAAGAGCGGATTAACTGTCAATGACCACGATGTTGGCCGATGCAGTCATTACTACTTCTATGGACGATAACAGAGCAACACGCGGACATAATTACCTCCAAAATCAACGCCACCCATACTTGGCGAAAGCCCTCGCATCCAAACTAACCCATCGAAAGGAAGTACTAGACTCGATTTTCGCTCTTATCACAGCTCATCAATAGGGCATAGATTCGTCCGAACCCGAAATTGCATTCCGGCTCTCGTGATTCTGGGGCTAACGCGTTAATCACGACGTCAGCAACCTCACGACAATGCCTCCTCGCGAAATAGACTGGATGTGAGGGTTGTTTTCGTCAAGTGTTGGTGGTGTTCGAGTTGAAACAATACAAATCCCCGAACTTCTATCAATCATTTTGTCTGGTTGGGTGTAAATCATGAAGACTTCGGGTGTTAGGTCACGTCCTCCTCTTTCACCACCTTTTTTTGCCATTAATATTCAGTATCAATTTTACTTCGGAAAATGTCCGCACTAAATATGATATGCATGAAGTCAACAAGTTTGAACGCCGCGTAGAAAGCGTGTTTTAATTGATAAGGGGAACAAATAGTAATTTCTACGGTCCCCCAACACAAGTGCGAAAATAGAGCGTATAGCATGGAAACCAAAACCAAGGGATGTTCACACCACTTTCCACATTGTCATATCAAAGTTAACCATCTGTGTGAAGCAATGTAACCCATTCTAGTCGGTATCTCAATTTTAACTAGCCGCATCTAAGTTCATCGACAGAGTGGAGATCTGTACCAATGAAGCCACCAAACCAACAACGATTCTTTATGACAGAGAAATGCTACCGTTCACCAACAACACGGCTGAAAAAGAAAGCCAAGAGGCTAGGTTTTGCCAATGCGCCGTGCGGATATCGTACCGTGAACCAACGTTATGAAAAATTCGCTCCGTCGTTCTGGCAGAGCATCCAGATTGCATTTGGGTTGGATGAAACTACAGAGCGAGATCTAGTGCGCACTGTGGACTACCAGGTAGTCTGTGGTTGTGGACTCAACCGGTGATTGTGATGGCACTTGCATCTGAAAGGGCGATATGTTGAACACAGCAAACACGCGTGGCTTCTTCGAAGGGAAACAAATCAGATTCACAAGATAGGAAGAGTCGGCTATGGTTTTAAATGCACTATCGGAGAATCACAACGTGCCATGCGGAAAGATGCTATGCTAAAGCTCTTGACATTCACACCTGGCACACATGCATCATCCGCAGATGCGGTGATCATCCTTTGTCGCGTAGTTTGGATTGATAGATAACGGCCCGATCTGTGCGATCAGCCTCATTCTAATCTACGTTATCGGATTTGGCCAGTCAACTTGGGCCCAACGCACGCTGGACTAGTCACGGTAAACGCATGCAGCATCAGTTATTTTGTTAATGCGCTTTTGAGGAAAACACTCCTAAGGAAGTTCAGTCGAAGCAGCTGAAATGAACCGTAATAAACCTTGCTCGTAACGTTGTGCGATTCTCAATCCAGTAGTTACAACACAATCCTACGGGTTGTCACATTTATCAATTGACATCAATTGACATCAATTGTAAACACCTTTTCGCTTGGCAATTGATTTAACGGCGAACACTTGGACAAAAAGCTTAAGGTAGTAGGCGAATTGCTGCACACAGACACACCTCTGTTAATTCATACAGATTGAACATCACCCACAATTAATCAGAGCTGCCGTATTCCCATAGGCTTTCCAGTCGGCCCCTATCGAAAAGACGCACTAGACTCCAGTCTGGCTCTCATTAGAGCTCGTCAGTAGTGCATATCCTTGCCACGGCCGGACTAGAACTCCGGCCACGCTTTCATGAGACAACCGTGTTGACCATTGCGCCAATGATCTCATATTAGGCATGACCGAACCAGCAAATGTGAACGCTCAACCACTTTCTCTTGTGATTGCCCGATCGTCTCGATAGGAGACACAATAACTGTCCTGTTAACTGCAATCGATGACCGCTCGACTAGAACTTCTCTGCAAGTTGAAATCATAGAAATCAATAACTTTTTGATTAATCGTAGATAGTAGAGGATTTTTGGTTTTAATACATATTGGACATCACTCACAATTGGTCGCAGCTGGCAAATTCTGACAGACCTGATCACTACACACAAGCGAAAGTGGTTGAGCGTTCACATTTGGTGATTCAGTCGTCCCCAATGTAAGATCAATGGCACAGTGGTCAACACGGTTTCCTCATGAGAGCATGGCCGGAGTTCTAGTCCCGGCCATGGCAAAGATATGCACTACTGGCCAGCTCTAATGAGAGCGAGACTGGAGTCTAGTGCTTCTTTTCGATATGGGCCGACTGGAAAATCTAGGGGAATGTGATAGCTGCGACCAATTGTGGGTGGCAATCAGTATATATGAAAACGGGAATTACTCTTGACAAGCATCATTCACGAGGTGCCTCTTCAGTTTCCCACATCGTCTGAAGGAGCTCAATTAGTTCACGTATGAACCTCTCTCAATCATTCTTGGCGAGAGGCGAGAGGAGATCTCGTCCAGTAGTCTCATTATTTTTCAGCAACGTGAGCCCTGAATTCACTTCTGCTTTCAACGGAGGGCCGTCCGGATCGCAATAACTAGCCAATCGGGTCCCGTCCTCCACATGTTCTGGTTCTGACCATCTGAACTGTTCCTTAAAATGATCAGCCCACCTGCCAAGTCCGTGCGACTGACTGGTGATAAGTGCACCGTCTTTTTCACATAAAGTCGCACTTATCCCGACCCGACAACCAGTACACACACGAATCAGGGAATAAGATTTTCTGGTTTTCCCAAATAAAAAGGTTCGTTCAGTCTCGTTTGACTGTTCGACCAAGCGATGATCGCAGTCTCTGCGCAACCTCTTGGTCAGCTTGCGAGCAATTTCTCGAAGGTCCTCATTATATTCAGAGTCATGTGGAATCGAGTGACACTTGTTCAACGAGTCTATCGGTGTGAGAGAAATCCAGGTCTGTCACAACCGAACAACTACTTCGGAATATTCCTCTTCACAGCACGCTTTCATTGTGATTGCGACCTGCTCCCGGTGTTCGTTAGGTCCTCTCACCTGACCCAAACTGGGCAACTTGTTCACCAAGGCTTCTTCGTAAGCATTCTCTGCACTCCACTTGCCCGGATGCCAGTTAACTACCTTGCACTTACGAGTCTATGACCTCTGGGCAAACGACAATACAAAACGGGCATGCACAACATGATTCAAGTTCAGGTGGTTGTTCCAAAAAGTACGAATCTTCAACAGGGTGGCGCCACCTGCACCTGATTGCTATATCACCCAACTGTGTCCACGTGTGACAAGAACACGGACGTCTCCATGTAACACAGTGCCTCCTCCTGTGTTAGAACGCGGTGCTCGAGATACAAAGACCGTGGGATGCGTACAGCTGCAGCAAACTTTCGCCACTGCCAGTGCGTTATGTCTGGACACAAAACCTACCACCCAGCCGCTTCTCCTTTGAAGAAAGAGGACCAAACCGAGTATTCAGATCGCCCATCAGTATGACGATTTCTGAGTGTTTAGTCCACTTCAGAAGGCCAGTGAGGGCGTCGTATAACGCATCTTTGGTAACATCTAAACGGTTATCCGCTGGAGCGTACGAAACACAACGCTTTTTTCCATTGCGTCAGCAGACTTTAACCAATGTACTAAGTGTGATAACACACAAACGACTGTTCACTGGAATCCGAAGGAGCATACACTGCTCTGCCCTGGAACTCTGTAAGATTCTCACTCCAGCCTGACCACGAGGTTCGGCTGAGAGTGGAGCGCTTGGATCGAAGGTTACCTAGGAGTAGGCTAATGTGAACAACGGTGCTAGAAGAGTAGACTCGCGTCTCCAACACGCAACACACAACAACCTCCAGACGTGGGAGAGTGCTCACCGACTTGCTGGAGAGTGTAGACATTGAAAGCACCAATGCTTACCAGTTGTCTTGGCTTTAGAAAACAATTATTGTCTGAAAGCACATGAAAGGCAGAAAACTTGGGCGGGAATATAGGGGAGAGGCGTAATGGGTGAATAATGTCACTGCCGGGGGAAGGATAACTTCTGATACTTCCCGAACATTTATGCCGGAGAAGGGGGTTGACATGAGGAATCCCACCTCGAGTCTCTGAGTAAAAAGTCTGACGTTTGAGACAACAGGATATAGGGTTTTGTTGGGGGACTCTATTCGGAGCCAGTGACTCAAGAGTCTGACCCAACTGGCAGCGAAGGTTTGCTTATACCGAGGGCGCAATGAATAAGACATTGATGTCTGATTCCAAGCAACACTGTGTCCAGTGAATGTACTCGAAACTATGTCAGGCTTCTGGATGATATCGGATAATTTTCGACCGTATTGGACAATACGTCGGTGGTCACGGTCAACCGTTGGGTGATGGAAGTGCTCTTTGTTTGAGGTGCTTTTCCTGACCCCCTTCTTCCTGAGAAGGAGAACAACAGTACTACAAGTATAAAAATAGTTTTGCTGTATGCCCATTGGAACGTGCTTAGCTACCTAAGCACTCCTGTGCGGTCAGCAGTGTGACATATAATCATATGGGTGCAACTACTTTTCATCTGACTGCTCCATTTTGGCCCGTCTGATAAATTTGCACCTGGGAGGACAGAAGTCCTAACCAACATAGTCCGCCGGATCAAAACAGAATACAAGCCCGACCACCACGTTCACGTAGCAGTATAGGTCAGAAATAGACTGACCCGCTTCGAGAGTAAGCCTTGCTCGCTGAATAGAGCCTGGGAGTACTGCATAGACGTTGTCCGATCAGAGAGTTGCGCTACAGACCGTATGCTTGTGAGGAGGGCATATTGAACGCCATTATTATTACTGATACAACAGCTTCTTAAAGGATGAAACCAGTAAGTCATCTTCGGTTAAAACCTCCAGTGGGTAACGCTCAGGTGACCCGGTCCTCTCAAAAAGATATACGAAAATTATATCATTCATTTGAATCGAAAATAGGGAGGCCAGAAATTCTCATGCGGGTTAAAGCCACAGATTTCGATGAAACTTAGCAGGTAACGTTTTGCCTGTTGATGAACAGTCTTAACCCACAAGAATGGTCGAACTGAATAGAATGTCGTGATACCAATTACACAAAACCGCAAGCCTGTTTCTACCGTTGAGACGGTGTTGCCTACGTTTGGTCTTAAACACACACACACACACACACACACACACACACAGAGAGAGAGAGAGAGAGAGACTGACAGGGCAAGGTGCCTTGATGGGACAACGGCAGTTGGTGAGTGAATGGAGATTGAAAAAGAAAACCCCAATAGAGAAACAGAAGAATTTAGATCAGTTAGAACAATTATGGCGTATGTAGTGCTTTCGGCTGACAACATCAATTCCCTGAAGGTTACTGACATGAGAAATCCGACACGAAAAAGAAGCAGTGCCAGTACCATCATGTTTCAAAGCAATAGACTGATCACAAAGCGAAAGAAGGTGCTTGAACACACGGTTTGCATTAGTCTAAAACTCAGCCCACCATGCAGGTATTAAATGAACCATGCCACACAAGAACGGAGTGGTGGAATGCGGTTGCGCTTTGTGACTGGTGTTTGTTTGTGTGCGTGTGAATCTCATCACCGATGAATGACTGTTTGTTTTCCGCACACGAAGTATTCCATCACAATGCCGCGAAGTGAATCGTGATTCACCTGCCCAGTTGATTCAACTCCATATAACACAGCGCCACGCATGATGATTGATTGTCCAACTGATCGTTGATTTTCTAAGCTTCTCCCTCAGAAACGTTACACTTACGGGACGTCTGGACAGAATCCCCGTAATCGTGTCGTCGTAGTGTTCTTAGGGGTGCAAAAGAAGTTGTTAAGTTCACACAAAATATCCGGAGGTAAAAGAACCGAATGTTGTTGACTACAGGAGGTGTTGATCTTCTTTGCTACTGGTTGTGTCCGGTCAACCACGTTTATGAGGACCTTTGAAGCTGTCACGTTTTTTGTGAATGTGTTAATTACGGACATTTATAACTAGGTTAAAATCTAACTTAGATTCTTGTCTGAAAGCCTCATGCCAATAACTTACCAGAATTGATGACACTCCATGAAAATCGACTGTGTATAAGTAAAACGACAGACAAGTACTTTGACCAGGTGATCATGGATTATACAGGTGTCTCAGACTGCGACTGTGTGTGGGATGAGTCATTTTGTGTGTGGATGACACGCTGATCATTCCTAACTCACCACTGAGGGCAATTATGATGATCGATCATACACACTTTACTCGCGGTTTCCGTTAAGTTTACGCATTTTCTAGCGTCGCATGCAAGTGTGTAAGGAATTTGCCTAATCACGATTTATATGGAACTGTGGAAAGGTTCAGTGTTGCCTAGTGTGAGTGATACCGCCTACTGAAGATAATGAGTGCGCGCAGGAGGGTGACAATCGGAAAATCAGCTTAAGGGAGACGATTTATTTTGCTGATTCTCAGCCTGATGTTGATACGAGTACAAGTCAATACACCGTAATTACTTTCGAACATATGCAGCACTCTATCGGATTGTGCTCGGGAGTGTTAATTTGACACTGTTCTGCTATTAGTGTTCATGTAATGCAAGTTGACGCTGTGTCCAGGAAGTTGAGGGAACGATAAGCTAAAAAGTTCGAGGAGCAATTATGTAGATCGTTTGGAGGGAATTTCTGACAGTAATGCGGTAGTGGACTTATCATTAGTTGGTTCCATTCTAATAATGTAAAACTGAGTTATCAATGCCAAGAACGAGTGTATAAAGCAGAAACCATTCTGAGGTGTGTTGTAATTTGATGGATATCTTGTTTCGGTCATGGCATTAATGAATTTAACAGTATCGGTGATTAGACTGTTCAGTGAAACTTAGAGTTTAGAAGCGTACATCTCTGTGACAAAGCAAAAGATATCGTTAACCAAGAAGAGTTAGGATACTTAACGGCTTCGTTTTTAATAAAAAGTTATGGGTTAACTTGTCGAATGGATACTACTTCAGCGTAAGGAAACTGTAACTTTAGTCGAGCAACTATGCACGAACTAGAAAACAATGTGCAACAGAGACGGCTCAGTTTTTGCTGCTAGAACAGGTCACTATCGTAGGCTAACAGTTAAGTTGGTGAGGCAAACTATCCACTCAACGACTCTGAAAGAGACGGCATCACCACTCTCCAACTTTAAAATCATGACGACGCTTCGTTTGGACCAGTTGTCGTATGTGCACTTCTTTTTCTTAAATGGTTACGTTTGTTGACTTCCGATGTGAGTATTCACGAACCATAGGGGTGTTTGTTCCAACACATCAACACCATCAGATATCAGCATCCGATTGCGCAACTCTGACCTCTGTGTTCAGAAGTTCGTGCGGACACTTAACCTCCCCTGGCCCACAATCAATCAAGCCCATGATTTGGAACAGTGATCACGTAACTGATAACAAACACGTCGTCCTTAACCTATATTGACCGTTTTCCTGACTCACGGTAGTCACTGTTTTCGTATTTATTGTGTTGTGATTAGCCTGACGATAAAACACAGAAAACAAGTATTGTTCGCTACTCCGTCGTTCTCATGACTTCAATGGGTATTTCCGACCGAACCATATAAATCTGGACGGGTCCGGTACCGTTTTGTGTAGGTTTAAATGTAAATACGCCAAGTGACTTCTCAGCAGATTGGCCGGCTGCCTGTGTTCTGATTGGTTTTCGTAACTATGATGCCGAAGAGCAGCAATGCGCAAAGATGTTTCACATGGGTAATCGTAATTTCAAACTTGACATCCGTTCTATCGGTTTCCACGCACAATTAGAAAAGTATTCAGTTGGGATCAGACCATCACTCACGAAATTCCATCGCAATAACATTCTACTTCATCTAGACTCCCCTGGGAGGACGTCATTTCAAAAATTAATCCTTTCATATGCTAATAAAAAGCGGAATTATAATACGATGACAGTTCGCCACCGATGAAGACCAAACTGATGGACTATAGAACAGACGGCCTACCAATAGCACAGATACTTCTACATTGGACAATTCTTTCAGCCCAGTATACTTAAGGGATGTGCATAAATATCCACATGCAGTCGGTGTCAATCCGAACGCACCTGTTTTGATTTGACCTACACACGAGTATAAAGTTGGCGGAATTTTAGTGAAACAATGTTAGCACCGAGGTCAGAATCAGTACAGGCGGGCGTGTACAACCTGGGCCCAAACGTAACACACGCGGCCGTGCACGGGCAGACAGCCCAGATGTTGGACCCAATGTCGGGGAGTGACGTACTTAGTTGCCACAGTCAGGTGAACTTATTGCAACCGTGGCACACACCACCTGATCCAGGCTGAATACTGAGGGGAGGTGTCAGCGATAGGTGGGCAGGTTAATGCAAACGTGTGCACGCACCTATCCGAAAAAAACAAGACAGGTAAGTCACGTGACCTGTAGACTATTACCAATCAACAGGCTTGCAATACTGACGGGTACACATGATCAAGCCTCTCACCATAGCGTGAAGCGAATCGGCGGGCCCGACGTAGAATGAAGGGAGTAGCAGCAAGAGAACGGGGTGAACGGGGGATTATCAGATGACAGCCTGGTCCCAACATCCGACCTGGTAAGAGGGGAGAGGGATATTAACTGCGTACATCTTTCGTGTACTGTTCCATTTTGACAAGATGAAACCCAATTGCACACCAAGCAATTTTCCTGTAGACTGATCAACCGCTACCGTATGCACTCTTACAGCAAACAAACGGATAAAACCTAGTGTCTATAGGGAGGACAGAAGTTTGGGCAAACTTGCCTGAACAAGACTGCACTCTAAACCAAAGCACATCAGATTCGCTAATACCACATGACCGTGGAAAGTTTAGACAGTTTCGGATGGTGCAGACACATTGGTGAATTGAGGAGGAAGTGGGTGTGATAGTATGGTAATATATTTATGGAACTCATTGAAACCACGGTGGGGCTGATCACTGGTCGAAGTTTTTCTCATCGACGACTTAGTTTCGCAGTTGAAACGAACTTTTCGGAGATGTGAGCACTCTGAGGTACCTGCGGAAAGGCTGAGAGTCCTTAGTCGTTCAGCAATCCAACACAACCGAGCTACTCTCACTCGCAGCTAGGTTGTTTGTTTGCAAGGTGTAGGCATCTTGATGTTGAATGTTTGAATATAGACGTAGATATTTTCAGTAGTTAGGTCCCTGCCCGTCCCCTTCTTTCTTCCTTCTATCTTCCCATATAGGGTTTGCTTTTACTTCAGTTAAGCATTAGTGTGAACCACTGATGTATTCCTGTCTATGATGATGATGATGATGAATCCATCACTGGCGGTCAGTCGTACAAACTGCATGAGTGTTTACAGTTCGATGACCGAACATGGTACGGAAAAAATAGGAGTTGAAAGGGGTCGCAGCTCATCTCCAGCCAAATCCATTTAAGCAACAGAAAGTAAACATGTTGCGAACCCCGTGTATATCTGTTTTACGCCAATGGCCGTAAGTACCCTGCTGCTAAATCTAAGTGTAGTACCCAAGGCCGAATAGATTATTTTGCTAAAATCGCGATGAGGTTCAACTTCACTTGTCACTATTGTGCGAACGTCTGATATGAGACAATTGTCTATAAATCCGTCTGCTGACAAAGCCGAAGGCCATCCCAATTCCTTAATAAATATGCGCGGTTTTATTGTGACAGACACAAGGGTCGAACAGGAAAACCCCATACCTGTAGTAGTGTGTTTGCGTCGAAAAGTTGTAACCTCCTCTCGAGTGTTATGTCAGGGTAGTCTTACAACTCCCTTCATCCGTTCAACGACCCACAGTATCCAACGTTCCCGTTTCGACGTCCAAGAAACGCTCGAAACTATCCGCTGGTTTCATCAGCGGAGCTCTCCTGAGAAAACAACTGATAAGAATAGGGGAAGGTGTGAAACCCTAGGACACTATCACTGGGCTAGTGGGAGACCATAGCAACCGCAATCAAGGGGATTCTCTGAAATAAAACAACCGAACGGAATGAGCGCTTCGAGTGGGTTCAATTCATTGTGGCTGCCGTCAAAAAAGATGACGATTTGAGTGTTTGTACACATCTCCGAGTAATTAACGAGCAAATCGGGATTGTGAAGTTCCTTCTTCCCACCGACAGCGTCACTCACACAAGGCAGACCAACAGGTAGAAGTCTGGCAAGCCACAGTCTCCTCTAGGTTGGGGGTTGGAGGCAAGTTAATATCATTTTTCCAAAAAAATACCAGCTCTGGTACACAGCCGCCCATCCGCTGACTTAGGTACAGGCTCCTGAGCCAAAGACTGCAGAGAACCCCAATCGTTCTCCTGTCTAGGTCTGGGTACCTTGACACTATCTCAGCGCACACACAACCATAATAACTCACAACACTGTTGATTCCATCGACCGTCTGGCAGCACGAACTAAGTCACCCTACCTGCTGCATGTAGCAGGGTAGATAGGCGAAAACATGCTACTGCTGACCACTCCTCCACTGTTCTACCAAATTTAGCTCTCAGGCTCCTCTCGGTCACTGTTTCCGGTGATTACTCTGCAGGTCCCACAGCAGATATAGCTAATCACAGTAACATCGCGTCGGTAAGTACCACCACTCAGTCCCAGGTCTCCTTCGTACCTTGCTTAGACCTAGAATGCGAATTAATATAGGTGCCTTCAACGTTCGCACGCTAAAACAGACACGTCAACAGGCCGCTCTCACACAAACGTTAGACTCGTTAAATGTCGATGTCTGTTGTGTTTCAAAGACTAGAATCCAGGACAGTGGAACCAACGGCACCCACACTGTTTACCCGATACTGGTCATACACGTCAAGTGACTCCACGGACGCCGCTACCGGTCAAGCTGGAGTAGGTATAGTCCTCGACACGGCGGCTGCAGCCGCACTAGTAGATTGGATTCCCGTTAACAGTAGACATTGCGCCGTCCGCTTGACAGGTACTGTTAAGGCCAGCCCTACAGATAAAAAGTTCAGAAATCTTTTCATCGTGTCTGCTTACGCTCCAACTGACTAGTGACACCGGCGTCAAGGACGCGTTTTACTCGGATCTGGCTCCTCTTCTTCGGTTTACACGTGGCTCTGACAATCATTCTGGCCGGAGATATGAACACCCAGGTCGGCCGCCTTGGTGAAGTCGAATCTCGTTTGATTGGCATGTTTGGGATAGCACGACATCACTCGGACAATGGCAGGCGAATGTTGCAACTGTGCGCTGAGCATGCGCTATTTCTAACTAGCACTAGTTTTAGACATCGTGCACGTCATTGCTATACTTGGCGGCCTCCTCCGAATCGGGCCTGGTCTCAGATGGACCACATAGCTGTTCGTTACAGGTGGCAGGGTTTCATTCAGGACTGTCTTTCTTGCTGGGGCACACACTTTGATTCATATCACGCGTTGGTACGTTGTCGTTTCGTCTTGACTTTTGTTGGTTAAAGACCATACCACCTTACCGCTGGTAAAGCGTAAGTACCAAACCAGCTCAGAAAGCAGAGTTAACAGTTCTCATTCCAAAGATCTTGATTGCTGCTAGACCGAAATCTCAAAAGCTGTTTGAGAAACAGATACTGTAGCATGTGACAGGGGGGTTAGTGGCTTGAAGAGATATTGGATTCGGAGAAATCCTCGGAGTTGTTAGAAGCCAGACGGAACATTCCTTCTGGTAGTTCACGCAACAAATTTAGGAAACTAAAATGTAGCCTAACGGCTGATCGTGAGGGTTGGTCAATGGAACAAGATTGGGAAGTGAAAACCACTCTTTTTTCGGAGAATACCGGCAGACTCTTCAAGCTTATCCGTGCCATTGATCCCAGACGATCGTCTCTCAGTGAAGCTATCAGCGAGACAGACGGTAAACTTATTTGCATGTCCATTAGGTTAAACCGTTGGGCTGTACACTTTAAGAGTCAACTTAGCTGGTCTCGTGCTTCTACTGCGTTGCCATCACAAACCTGTGATGTAGCATTCTGGTCGGCAGATTTAGTGCCACCCACTGAGACTGAGATCCACAACTGTATTTCGATTCACAAACGCAATGGGGCTGCTAGCCCAGATAACCTCATGCTGACACTTCTCAAGGAAGGCGGTAGTAGAGGCTTTGACGTAGTTGCTTGACTTGTGTGGACAGGGGAGACCATTCTCCCGTGCTAGGGACACTCGATAATAGTTCCCATATTCAACAAAAGAGTCCGGGGCTCCTACGAAAACAGAGGAATTAGTTAGACCCCAGTCATTTCAAGGGTTCTGGCATCCATTATATTTCGTCCACTCACTGCAGCTCAAAAGGCAAACATTAGGGAGAAACAGACAGGGTGACGCCCTAGGTGGGATTGTACAGATTATATTTTTACTCCTGGCCAGATCCTGGATTAGTGTCACGAGCGAAAATGGCTGTATTTCTCGACCATAAAAATGTGTTCCATTCGGTTGATCGATTGAGTCACATAAACGCACAGATGTAACCAGCATAGTGTCGACGCTTTATCCCTCCACTTCAGCCCACGTTGGGGTATACGGTGAACTGTCTGGCAGTTTCATCACCAGCAACGACGCATGTCAAGGCTGTCCACTTTTACCATTCATGATTAATTTTGTGACGAACGACATAATGGAGGACTGTCTGCAGCACTTACAAGATGCCGGCGTAGATCTTCTAACTGGCTGATGGTGATTATGCTTACAATTTGTTGTTGTTTGACAACTTTCAAGCAACACAAACAATGCCAGACGCTAATTCGAACTCCATGGAGTACTTCGAAATGCGCTTTGTAACCTCAAAATGCAAAATGGTTCTACAAGATTGTTGTGATTAAGTACATCTAATGCTAGACAATGAAATTATGGAGGTTGTTGACCGGTTTGTATACCTGGGAAGCTGCATCAGTGACGGTGGAGGTGCAGAGAGTGGAATAGGTGTGTCTCTAAGGCCAAGGCGGTGTTCGGTAATCTGAGGCAACTATGGCGACAGAGAGGTATCTCTCCCAGGCTTAAAGGTCGCGTATAGAAAAAAACAGTGAAGGCTGTACTACGTTATGGAAACGAAACGTGGCCGCTCGGATTAGAAGACGTTGACAGAACTCAAGTATTTGACTACCGACTTCTGCGTTCAATCGCTCGTATCGGGTGGCGACAGCGTGTAAGTAATAAATAGGCTAGGAAGCGAGTGTTTGGCACCGACTGTTAAACGAGTTCTTTGGTTCATTCCTGACATTTGCAGAGACTTAGATGGTTAGATCATGTATTGAGGATGCCAGCTAGTCATCTACCACACCGAGCACTCTGTAGGCACTCTGCGGCCGACTGGTGTAGGGTGCGAGGTGGACAGATGATGACCTGGCGTAGGGAAATGAATTCGTTCATGAAGGGGTTGGCCACTGCAGACCGAGTTCGTCTCCCAGGCTGAGGACCTCGCGACTCACAGAGTCGATGACTGGAGACTCTAGGTGAGATGGCGGCTAACCGTGCTCAGTGGCGTGAATGTTGTTCTTATTTGGTCGAGTGGTCTGTGAAGTGAGCACACTTAATGATTCGGGAAAGTGGAAGTCGTAGGGAAGCTGTCTTGCAGATGACGCCTTATTCTCACTTACAGCTCAGTTGTTTGTTTGCAAGGTGTGGGCATCTTGTTGCTGAATGTTTAAATAGAGACGAAATTGTTTTCAACAGTTAGGTCCTTTCTCGTCCCCTTCCTTTTTCTTCTCTCTTTCTGTACAGGGTTCGCTTTTTTCTTCATGGTTGTGTGACAGTTAAACATCAGTGGTTCATACTGATGTATTGCTGTCTATGATGATGACGATAATGATAATGAGTACAAAAGAATTGCCACTTCGACCACTCAGTATCAAACTCTTGGACATACGGTAATTCTGCAGTATATGCTTCCAGATATTTCTTATTGTTAGCTCCAAACGTCTGAATGTTTTTCTCGTAACCGACGACTTTTCCACCATGTCGACGAAGTTGAATTCTGCTCTTTCTGCTTGAGAGGTTCATGTCCCATTGAGTTCCTGGGTTGTGAGGCTGCGCCGTCTATGGTGATGATACTCGCGATTTTGGAGTCACCAAACAGGACCACGAAGGAAACCCGCATGCTATATTTGATATGGTTTATCAATCCAATCTCCATCTAAATGAACAAAGATGTGAATTTCACTCGAATGAGTCTATTTTTCTTAGTCAAGTTATGTCTAAAAGGCATTTGCTCCAGTATTGAAAATGATGAGGCCATAGCTTGAGCACTAGAACCACTTAATTCACCCCACGTTATGCACTTCCTCGGACTGCGTATCACATTTACCGGGAGAGTCGATGAGCCATTGTATACTTTCACACCAAATGCCGCTTTTGACGCTGGTTTCGCAAAAGAACTGTCAGTGTTGGATGAAGGGTAACAGAGTTATTGTCTGTTACCCGGGAGCTCCAGCTGAAGCCGGGTGTGGATAAAAGGAAGGTTCTAGAATATGTCTGGGCGTCCGAGAGGTTGCACACGCACTCTTTCGGCCCGTATATGGCATGGTGGATAGACCATGCTGCTCTGACAGCAATGCCAACACGTGAAAATAATGGACACAAATTTCTTCATATTATGCAATAGTACACTTGACTGCTAACGCACAATTTCACCAGAAAACCGGGCACTTAATGATTTACGTCGTCGACCCGTATTCAACGATCACGTGGACGGTTTCAAGAAAGCAGAAAAGGTCATCACAATCAATCAGCTTAACTTTGAAGGAATCACAAAAGGTGGGATACAGTTCCAAAACCAGAAAGGTGACGTACTTCGAGGGTTGAAATAATTCATTTTATGTTAATTGGTCGAATGATGAACAAATTCCGTATGGCCTTGTGCAATACTACAACGTACGAACTGAAATGTTTGTACTTGCACTGTGCGCGGACCCTGGTTCATTTAAGCAATATCGTCTGCAAATAAGGTTACCGCTTCTGCACACGATCGTTACCCCGGTATTTTCAGAGACCAGCACTGCGTTGCAAAACGGTTTACGTAACTGCGTGTGCCAACGAGAATAGAGACATCTACGGAGAATGGCACCCCACGTCAGAAAGCAGATAGGATGGTGAAACTTAGTCTAGGTGCTGCACAACCCATTGTGTGTCCACTCCAGCCGTGCTCGAAAATTGCAATCAGTATGATAGATCTGTTGATCGCAGCACCTTCAGAAGCGACAGATTACTGATCACATGTTACTACGGCAAACGGCTTGAAGCTGACTTTTGGGAATATGTTAATATAAGGTATATCATTCTGCACTGGTTTGAGTATCTCATTGTTTATTTCGACAATGAATGAGGAACCGTAACCGATAATGATTTAGTCTACTAATTACGAATTCAAGCAGTTACTTCGTCACTAAGATATAAAAGTTACGCACACAACAAGTAACAGTCCAGTAGCTAACGAGATGGTAGAGTCGTTGAACTGCTATTGAAACTGTTCAAACTGTTCAAAAAAGAGGGGAAACGTGAAAAGATGTACATGATACATGCAGTATCAGCATTGGGCTGCAAGTGAGATTTATGCATGAAACTGAACACATTCCATAGTCCCCACGTGTTGCGAAGCGTGAGGAACTTGAAACGCAGAATCAGTAATAAAGTTCATAAACATGATGAACACTCATTTTATTGAGTGGTGCGTGTGTCCATGTGAGTTAATCGTCGTTTGCGGAGCCTCAGAAAACTAAAAGAGTCCGGAGGCTCGGACTTTCGAAGTCAGAGAATGGAGTGTACGTTAATGACACTTGTTCAGTGATCAGAGATGCTCAAACTTCGTTGCAGTACCACCCGAGTCACGTGAACCGAGCACCATGCATTGTACACACTACAGCCAGTCATCGCTCCGGTAAAAAATTATGATGCGCTGACCTTTGATCCACTTCTCTCTCAACATCTCTCACGTATGCGCTCTGCAAGCATGGAACGCACTAGCCAACAAGCGCCCATTCACTGTTTTGTGGCCAACGTTCTGTTTACCAAGAGCATCTTCGGCCTAATGATTAGTATTTACAATTCGTACTGTACTGATGCGATTCAGCTGACAGAAACACATCCCAGTTGTCAGTGTCTCTTTTGTTCGTACGATAACCCGATGACCATACCTCTGCATTTCGAGCAGGCCTAACTAGGAAATTGCTATGATTGAGCTTAATACATCGAATATCACACTTTAAACAACTGCAATTTATATATCTAATGCTTACATTGGAGTACATTGGTTCACACACCCTCACCCTAGACGTGTACGGAGAAAGAAAACTGAGAAGATACCAATCACATAATTGTTAACACATGAACTACCCGGTAGAGCCGATGAAATCTGAATTGTAAACGGTGAATCGAATGAACATTCACCTTGTCCACGAAACCAGAGACTACCGCTTCACTCACAGGCTCCCAAAAACCACATAAAAAACCAGCTGTTGGTCTAATCAAAATGAGATTGAGAGGCTTGAGCAGCACTTCCGCTGGATGACCACAAGTGTCAATCATGTTTTAACTTAAGTTGACTATCCAGTCCGAGTAATTCAACTCTAAGCCCAGTAACTGAGCAGAATGAACTGAAGTGTTCCCGCGCGGATAATGCTTCAGTTGTGTTTGTTAAGCAATATACAGTGTTTGGCTCCACTGTTGGCGTCAAGATCTATTACAGCGTGATGTGCCAAGACGCTAAGGCAATAGAAATAAGCAGGAACCACGACAGTAAAAAAGGATAGAGTCGAATGGAGTGCTACCCTAAAACAAAAACAGCACCGAGTTCTGACAAATTCCGTAAACGCGAGATTCATGGTTGTGTGTGGGCTGAGATACTGCCAGGATGCTCAGACCTAGACAGGAGAACCGTTAGGGTTCTCAACCAAAGTCTTTGGATCAAAAGCCTGTACCGCAAAGCAGCGGGGTGGGCGGCAGTGTACCAGAAATGGTACGTTTTTCGGGAAGAGATGCTAAACATCTTCCAACTCCCAACCTGGAGGACCAGGAGACTGTGGATTGTCAGATCTCTACCTATCGGCCTACCTGGTATGGGTAACTCTGTTGGCGTGGTCACCACACCGTCTAGATTAGCCCAAAAGTTCATCGAGATGCCCAAGTCGTCACACCACGTCAAGGTCCAGTCTCACCGTGACGCCTTACTCTCATTTGCAGCTTGGTTGTTTGTTTGCAAGGTGTAGGCATCTTGATGTTCAATATTTGAATACAGACGTAATTATTTTCAGTAGTTAAGTCCCCTCCCGTCCCCTTCTTTTTTCCTTCTACCTTCCCATATAGGGTTTGATTTTTCTTCATGGTTGTGTGGCAATGAAGCACTAATGTGGTAAAACCACTGATGTATTGCTGTCTATGATGACGATGATGATGTAAACGCAAGTAGACCGTATATTTAGAGCTCTACCCGGGAACCTGAACACGCTCTAAGAAAATAAGCTTTGACGTTTGAATTCTCACCTCTAGAACTCACTTCAAATACTCAGTACTACTCACAGTTTAACTCAAGCAGTGAACAACGTGGCAACCCACGTGTTGGCAAGTGTCAGAGCCACTGAATTTGTGATCAAGTCAAAATATCTGGTGGTATGTAGGACCCGTATATTCTGTAGGCGGTGACAAACGGTTTCGTTGCCTGTGTGATGCTTCCATCACAGACACTCAATAATACGAAGATGGTGATGGCCCAGAACAAGAAAAGCAGAATAAACGGACCGAGTTTCGTAAATTTACAGGACTTCGTGCACTGGGGTGTTGTACGTTTTGCCCTTCATTGAAAGACTGATACTACACGTTGTGAGGGTTAAAAAATGCCAGCCAGTTGTTGATTATGAAACTGTTGGCCAGATCGTAAAATTCACCATAGCTGAAACAATTAGCGAAGTGGGTGAACAGCTGTACCACACCCAACGTGTCAGCGCATACACTGAATCCTACAGACCTTAGAGAAGAAAACCAAGCTTCGTTTGAGCACAAAGTTGGTAGGAGGAACGAAACGTTTGTTAGTCTATCAAGGATGATCCGTGTTGCCTCCTGTTATAAAAACATCAGCCAAGTTCAGACCAACTGGTTGGTTGTTTCGTTCAGTTTATTTCAAAACAGATGTGCTGCCAGCTTGGCTTCTCTACCACTCCTCTGATTACAGGGTGACAATATGCATGAAAGAAAACAGCAATTGGCGTAGTGTCAATTGCTCTACAAATTACCCCCCTCCAGAGGACGCCCACAATGTGCAACGGTTGACGGTTGCAGCTCACTTCGTGTTCTGAATAAAGATGATGCTTTTCATGGTGTAAATCCTTTGCCGTTGTTGTCGTCAAGTTTACAAAATATGGAAATTTCGTGGCATCGTGAAATGCGAACTATAGTCAAAAACAAAAACCAGTCATTCAGGTGAGTAAATGTTACGGATAATAGAGCGGACTACAGTCCACACCAGAGGACAGCTCGGCTGATGATGGACATGTCAGAGGGGCATAGGTGTCCGTCAGCGTCAGACGCTTCATTCCATCTGCTTGTCTATATGACCTGTTCTTACTTTCGGATACGATTGACGAATAATTTGTGACCGCTAACGATTAATGTAACCGAAAACAGTTGTTTGAAAAATTGAATGTTGTTATGCACTGCAGCTCTGCTAGCACCGATTAGGCTTCAGTTTTACATGGCAAATTAACGTGCATAGGAGAATGGACTGAATGTCAACTAAAATGAAACGGCAAAATATCTAGATGCTAACCTCTCTTACTCAGCTCATATGTCCGCCACAATCAAGTCAAAATCAATCTGGCGACTTCGTAGTCACAGCATGTCTTTACTGAATTGTAACCTGCATACGTGGCTATTTTCAGCTGATCACTTCACAACGTAACATGGTTAAGCATCACTGTGGTCCCGCTCATTTGGACTCATACGCCATGACTATGGTATTGCCTACCACGTGAATGCCTATAAAAAAATTCATCTGCAGGATTTTCTCATCCGTCCGTAAATTTCGTGAAAGAGGGCAGTCCACCGTTAATCGGCCGGTGTACGTTCTACTGGTGCTATAACCGACCGACTGTCTTAAGGTGTGGGGTAACCAAATTATGAATTGATGTTGGTAAACAGCTGGCTCCTACAGATCGCCTTCTTGGGGTTAGAAACATTAGTGGAAACGACGGCTAATCTGGTTTAGTTGAGTGAATGAAGTCGTGTGACTGAGCTAACTTTCGACTCAGGAGAGTCACTGAAGCGATACAGCAAGAGAAGACCCTATATAGATCCATCATACTACAAGATAAGTCATGGAGAAGAGGTCCTAAACATCAAACATAACGAAGATGATTGTCATGTGTCCGTTAAAAACTCTTCCGAGGTAGTGTAAAGTTCCAGTTGTTAGGTAGTATACCGGAGACTTCTGAATATTTCACAAACGACTTGGAAGGGTGAGAGATATCCACGTTGGAGATGTTACTCTCACTAACAACTGCGTTGTGTGTTTGCAAGACGCAAACAGATTGACTTCGGCTGCTTAATTTTGGGGCTAAAGATTGGGTGAATTAATTTCCAACCTTCTCTAGGCTTTCGTCTAAAGATTAAAATTACATTCCAATTATCTGGTGCATAGATATATCTGTAAATATAGTGATTAAACGTCACTACTGATTAGTTGAACACCTGTCCAAACAGAATCAACTACCGTTGTGTTGGTTTAACCAAAAAATCTTCACGACTTAGCTTACACCTCAGATTGTCACATTGGAACCAACCGTATCTTATTCCAGATAACTCTCCGTCTTTGTTCAAATGTCACGTTAAAAGGGTTGTTGCATGGGATATGCAGCTATGTATTAGGTGCCAGAAATGATCCTGTCTTGCTGTCCCATGCCCGATACATACACAACGGTGAACAGTGGCACTCAGATTTTCGTTCGCTGCACTGAAAGCGGACTTTCTGTCACAGTCCAAGTGATTACGTCGTCACGTGCCCTTATTATACATGCATATTTGCGCGGTCACTTCCATAGCCAACTGAAAGCGAAAATATTCGTTCCCCAACAAGGAAATGAATGTCCCATGTGTAAACAGAAGAGCTGACACGTGATTGGCATGGGATCCCACAACTGGCCTGACAAGCACATCATAGTCTGTTTGTCGGATGTGGAAACTCGAATGTTTCATTTGGAGCTTCGTTTGAAATTGGAGCAATAAAAAGAAAATCAGGGACCCGTTCTATAACGGCCGATCTAAAGGGCTAAGAATACGTGCACAATAGTCCGACACAGGTATGGTTGGACGCAGGAATTCCAAAAATGTTCAGTCAGTCCGGAATTCGTCGAAGGGATTCTCATAAACCGAAACAGCCCAAACAATTGCCACTCGAGTGCAAGGTCTGATCGGAATTCGCTTGTTAGTAAACTGGACAACGTTAGCAGGACCGGTGGACGCATCATGACCACAGTATCAATCAGAAACCGGACGCCAAGAAAACACTGGTTGAACAGCTACACGCGTAAACCAACTTCAAAGTAACCTTAAAAGCAACCGCACTGAATCGAAATTTGACAGACGACTGTTGCCGTGGGGAACATAACAGAACTTGCGCTTACTGATGCTGACACCGATCCCTAATAACATGACTGCATGTTCGACCTCCGGTTACTTCGACAGCTCCAACATACCCCGTGAGGGAAAAGCTGAAAGTGCAACTTTTATCCTAACCGCAGTCCACGGCCAGATATGATTCCTCGGTCAATCAAAACTATGGTGAACAAAAGTTGCACCCAACACATTAGAAGCACGTGACAAATATTGAGGTGGATAAAACCGCCAGATTCGAACTCGACGCGTCCAGCGACAACACTAGCCAAGAACGCACTCTTTCATTGTCGTTGTGTGCACCAAACGTCCAGAACATCCTTACTTGTATTCTGCAAACTGAGAGTAGCAAGTCTTCAAAATCTGAGTATTTGCATATAGGCCGCAACTACACCATGGAGGACGGAGACCACTTCGCGCAGACCCGATTAGAAACGTGTGTGTGTGTGTATAGAAACAAAATAGGCGAACTGACTGGAACCACTGAGTAGATGAACAAAAACGCAAATGAGGCCAGAAATCCATTAAACGACTGACCAGGACAAGTCACCCACTGATTTCCGGCCTAACAAGTCAAACCGTCAACTTACTGAGGGCGAGTTGGTCATTATAAGCGCTCGGATGTGCTAACATGAGAAAGCAACAGACCACGCGACATACGTTTTGGTAACTTGTAGACGCTCGACAAAATATGCTGGTTCGTACACGGTAGAATAATGCGATCGATATAAATCGGTTTCTCCTCCTCGTAATAATTAACATGGAGAATCCTGGTCCCGAAAATAACGCGGTTGTCTCTCTCTAAGATATTTGATGCTGGACATTCCAACGCTGCATTTGTTGCCGCAAAGCCGGAAGCCATATTCACCCAAACGAGTAAGAGTTTGGTACAGCATTGTGGCCCATGATTATAATGTCGTCTATGTAGGTGGCTGCACCGGGAATATCTATGAGTATTGTATCCATCACATGCTGGATGATGTTTGGGGTTGTCTGTACACACAATGGCAGGTGGTTGAATAGGTATACTTTTGTGAGTGTTAATTGCTAACAATTCCCTAGACTCTTCAGCGACTGGTTACTATAAGTAAGCCTCGACCAGGTCAAGCGTCGCGAAACATTTCTCATCATTCAGCCTCGTGAAGAGATCCTCTGATATCGGCAAGGGATACTGTTGCGTCTGGACAGCGTCATTTAGACCTGTAGAGTAATCAGCACAAAGTCGTTGTTCCATTTGTCTTTATGACAACGATGATACGAGCCGTCCATGCTGAATAGTTCACCGGTTCAATTACTCCAGCTTGCTCGACAGTTGCCAGCGCACTGTAGGGTACTGGACGCTTGAATCGAAATACCAGCTTCGTTCCAGGACGAAGAGATAAGACTGTCTTCATTTTGGTGCAGCGGCCGAATTCTTCTGCGAACACATCCAAGTGCCTATGCTGGAAAGCGTTTGTGTGTTGAGGGTGAGGTGGAGACATCGTGGGCTCCTGCTGAACTTGAGTTTGGTTACAGATTTGGAGTAATGGTCTGTCAAATAGGTGCAGTTTGTCGGTCCAATCCAATCCAAAGAGGTTAAAACCAGGATTGCGGGTCACGTAGCAGGTACTCCCGATCGACGGTCTGTCTAGGACTGCAGTACACTGGACTTCACCAATGATGGGCAATCGACCACCAGTAGCAATTCAAGCAAGCTGGGTTGTCGGGTACATTGTAGACGTGCCAATCAGGTGCCACATGTGAGCAGAAATTAATGTAATGTAGGATGACGTATTGAGCTGAAGTCTGACCAACCTGATGTTGATGGAGACGGATACATAGTTCCTGCGCGTTACGTGGTCGTTAGTTCTTGCTGCCAGAACGACCTGGGCTCTTGAGAAGCCGGGACCTGCGTGACCTCCGAGAGTTCCGACTGAGCAGGTCTTGGCGGTTCTCAAAACGGTAACGGTCTTCCTTGTGGCCCCGCCGGAAGCATTGGGTGCATGGGTGCTGTTTGAATGGACAATATCGGACATAATGCCATCCACCGCATTGCCAACATGATGTGGGGGGGTTTCCTTTGGTTGTCGCGATTTGAATCTGGTGAAACCTTGACTGAGACATTTGAAGTCACCTTGTGGATGTTTGAGTGACTGCTGTGTTCGATCATAGGGAAGTCATGCTTCAGGTTCACCAGGCGCCGGCATTCGGTAGAGATATCCTGTAGAGTAATGTCGGCACATTTGGTGATTGGGGTCTACAAGCGAAAACTAGACAGTTGAATTGATCTTCAGTCATTGTGCGAAGCTTGAACCGTTCGCACTCCTGATTGACTGGTTCAGCCTACGTCACCCTGTCACCATCTGCTGATTTCACGTGCTCCAGGCACTGGTACCGCAAGTTAAACAGGGATGACTGATAAAAGATTTGGGTCAACGTCTGGGTGGTTTCGTCAAAGCTGAAATCTCTTAGATTTTTCGGCAAGACAGAGTTGGTGTACCGTTCAGATCTCGAGGTACCCAGTTTGCGGAGCAGCAGCCTCACTGTTCGAACATCGCCAGCGTCTGGAAAATCCGCCCTGAAAACACTTTCGTACTTTTCAAGCCAAGTCTCGAACGTAGCGCCAATCACAGGATCAAAGTGAAACTCACTGACCGAGTTGATTAGAGATTCTGCTGCAGGTTTAAAGCATACGTTTAACCCCGAAGTCGGTTGCTGGAAACTCAGTATTTCAATCAGTTTAAACTGTGCTTGTTCAAATTGCTTCTTTTGCTGTTGAAGGAGGGCTTACATCTATTCGAACTTTAGTGACATCGTGAGTACTTTCATCGCCAAATGTAAACCTTCGACAGGATACGCTGGTTCACACAAGGTGGAGTAATGCGATTGACAGAAACCGGATTCTCCTCCTCGTAGTAATGAACACGGAAAATCCTGACCTCCAAAATAACGCGGCCATCTCCGTTAATTGCTCCCAAGACAGACCAAAAGACGGGTGCTAAACGCAAATTTGTTCCACCCCAACAACGTGTGTCCCACGGGGAAAATTACAAGGTAGTTATATAGTGAATAGCGACCTAGAGACGTTCTCGAATCGGAAAATTGAAGGGCTACCAATGAGCATAGCGGAATAGAGGCCGAACAGGTAAAAAATAGCGAAGGTTATCGCTCGACTGTTCACGACATTTCTGCTCATTCTGACTGGACAAAATCGTTTTCTTGGGGAAGGAGGTGGTTCTGAACGGAAAAAGTGCAGTAACAGTGACTGAAGCAGAGATTGAATAGCACCTCCAATACAGAAGAAGGCCAGCTGACAGACAAAGATTGGTTAGGTTAGTGAGGCCGGGGAATCTCAATCCCCAATCATTAATACCAGCAACGACACTTTAACAGATATACTTCAACACAAAGATAAGGATAGTTAAGGTGTCACTGGCCCAGAATTTAGGTCTGCAACATTTCTGAATACATTATCTTTTAGAACTAGGACTCGACTGATAGTAAATAAGGTGTGATCAGTGGGCGCTTATGGAGCAGAATAAGAATGTGTATTTAGAGAAAAGTAAGAATAAGTGTCATGAGTTTCATTCATCCATAAGAATCACGGATCTGACCAGACCGTACTGTGGACTGAGCAGTAGTTCACTTCAATGATGATGATGACGGAAAAATTAGAAACGTTGCGGATACCGGCACGCTACTGTCTGCGAGGAATTAATCGAATATCCCGAGTTTTAAGAGGGACGCAATGGCCACATGCTGAGTTCAGAACGAGATCAGTTCCCTTGCTGTGAACTAACTGACGGACACAACGACGGTCAAACACAACTAGTCTGTCGATATTTTCCTCGGTAGCAGGTCGAAACACACAGCAAAGTGATTTGCACACTGACATTACTCATTCCTCCTTTCAGGGACAACTAGACACTTTCAACGCCAACGATGATACAGATAGGTGAGAGCAATACATGTCCTTACCATTCTTGTTGACATCTTATTGACAGTATTAGAAGCCGGTAAGATAATACTACTCAAGTATAGTGAACGGTCCACAATCTAAAGCAGACGGCTTGCCAATAAGTGTACTCAGAAGCAGATGAAAGAAAATGACAAATGACAAAAACCATCGACTTCTAAGCGCTCCACAAATGAGTGCCGAGCCAAAAAATCATTCGCGCCCTACAAGAATAAAAATATTCGAAATAAACGGCAACTCGGTAGGGATTTCAGCGCCACTAATCCCGGTTGCATAATTTGTTATATTCACAGACGTGGCAATCCATGGAACATCAATGAGTAGTGCGCATCCATGATTATACTCTTGTATCATACAAACGACAGTGGTGGAATCACGATCGGTTGTGCATGTGAAAATCAGGGTGGAGACAATCATCTAAGCATATAGGACTCGAAAAAATGGATTGTTAGTCGATAAGGAGACAGCGTGTAAATGAGTGCGTTCAAATGTTCTGTACTCACCTAATCAATAGTGAAAAACACCTTCACAACACACTAGATACAAGGTGATACCATGGAGAATTAGTCCAATCGAGAAAGCAACTGAATCTATGAGACTCCCGGTTTCCCAGCGTTAACGAGATGGAAAACCAAACGTTTGTTGGTTTTCGGCAGTAGCTGCATCTACGCACTGAACAAAGCTCAGCCTTCAAGTACACGAACAAACGGGTATTAACTAAAGGTCGAAGCAGAAGTGATCGCATCTTAGTCTCTATTCGTAGTGTACTCTAGCCTTGATTCAGGCACCTTTCGATGTTTAACTGATTTTCCTTTGTGTGGTCCGTGCAACCTAAATATCAAGCTCAATGAACAACAGAACGCCTTGCTCTGTGTTACTTTCGGCATGGTCCTGCATGAACTTGACAAATTATGCAGTCCGAGATTGGTTCACACACAATCACGACACCTTGACTCATAAGTGAACTGACTTGATTACTAGTCTGTTCATTAACTACAGATTCGTTTGAGTTCACTTCAAGCAAATGATATCGTGGCAGTTAAACTCCGTTTTGGACACAACACTGAGTGGAAGTGTAAAATCCGAACGAATTACATGCACCTCCGTCAGCCGCTGTTGAAGCCCGGTGTAGTGTAAACGAGCCAAAGAGCTCTTCGACTGTATTGTCTGTAAGGTAGGGAAACCAATGAAACAGAACAGTGAAAACGGTGGAGAAGTCTACTCGCAGATACAATCAACCACTCATTTATAACCCTGTTGTATGGGCGCAAAGTTAATCACTCCGGCCGAGACATAAGGGTCTTGGTAACGAAGCTCTATCCCTCCCCCCTCTTTTTTCCTCAGAACAAAAGATAATTCTCAAGATTACACGGCAGCCGGAGACCAGCACCAACCAGACGTACTGCCCCCGACCCATACTGCTACCTTGGCGAGGTGGTCGGGCTTGTGTACTGCTTTGATCCAGCGGGTTATGGTGACTACGATTCCGGTCCTTCCAGGTGCAACCTTGTCAGGCCAAAGGAGATAAGTCAGACGAAAAGCAGTTACACCCATAGGATTGTATGTCGCACTACTGACCGCGTAGGAGTGCTTAGGTAGTGAGGCACGATCCTATGGGCATACAGCAGAACTATTTTTATAGTTGCGGCACTGCTGTCTTCCGTATCAGGAAGAAGGGGGTTAGAAAAGGTACCCTTAAACAAAGAGCACTCCGATCGCCCAACGGTTGACCGTGACCGC
>QNGE01003916.1:13311-31514 GCA_008508345.1 Paragonimus westermani | reverse complement strand
AAGAGCAGGCATCGATCAATCTTCACATTCAAAATATACGCTGAAACACTTACGCACTGATGATGTCACCTCGCCTGGTGATGAAACGTTTGCAACCTAAATGCCAAGCTCGGCGAACATATCAATACCAAAACCATCAACCCGAGCTACAAACAACACCAGCATTGTTCACAACCATCAGAAACACAACTACTCTATTAACAGTCATTACGGGTGAATAATGCTGGTATCTAATCTTCACGGAGATAAGTGGACACACCAATACATGCTCGTTGATGATTTAATCCCATGAGTTTGGTATGCGGCAATCTGTTTGATCTAAGTGGCTTGATGAAAGCTCTCTGAGAATGTAGGAACGTTATGGAACACAAAACGTCTTCGGTTTTAACTCGTTGTAGCCTAATCAAGAAATTAGCTACTAATAAGCAACGTCACCTTTTGTAAACTGGCGTACAAAATCGAGGGGCTAGTGGCAAAACTTTAAAACCGCTGTCTCCATTTTTTTGCGAGGTTATTTAAGTTGCTAGCAGGAAGAACGACCTGTGCTAACAAACGCATAAGATCGTCCTTCAACCTCATGTGTTGAAGGGAGAACACGGGTAAAGAATGTCATTAAAGGATCGTCGAGATCGACCTCAATTCACCATCGGTCTAACATCGTCAGTCTAAAGTGTATGCATAAAATAACTTTTCCAACACAACTTCACTACTTCATCTCGACCGCACTTGAAAAGTGTGTGTGAGTTCCAACGAAGATGCCCGATTGCTTGTCCTCCACACGAATTCTTCCATCACGATGAAACGATGTGAATTTCAATTTGTTTTTACGAATGATTTGACTTCATATAATGACGCACCAAGTGTAGTCCAGTCCATTCTCGTCCTCCGGAAGAAGAACACGTGTGAGACGTTTGGATTGAATCTAAATGCCAGTAAAGCGTCATTGCAATTCGTGTAAGCATGTCAAAAAACACACTCAGAATGTCTGGAGACGAACAGTTTTCATTTGGTCGTTCTCACAGGTCATTACTGCTAGTTACTACATTGGGCCGACCAGTTCCGCCGGAACGTTTAAAATTACTGTGTCCCTCCAAATCTATTACCCGCGAAGATACAATTATCTTCGAAGATTTGGTGGTTTACTGCATTCTTCTAGTAATAATTGTACAAGACGTCCAACAGAGAAGATAGACAATTGTAGAGGACGGCGAAAGTCGGCTGTTTTGTAGGTGGTGCTATGCCAAATAAGTTGCATCAATCGTCGATCTCATGTGAACAGCTCGAGGGTAATCACGTGATACTGGTTTGAGAGGTGGGAACGACGAGTTCGAGCGACAATAGTTGACGGATTCAAAGAATAATTGTTCGAACTGTGGACTCGACCAGAACGCTACCGTTCATTGTGTTCATGGTGATCATCCAATCAATTGGCATTGCGATCGAAAATGACGATCCAAAAACTTGCATAACGACCACAAACTAAGTATCGAAATCTTTCGATAACCGTTTTACTGAAAGTCACAAGGTGTTGGTGGTGATCGCGACAAAAAGCGAGACACAAGGTACTATACATAAACTGCATTAATAGACTTATTTACAGCAAAACGAGGTTGTCTTCTTCAGTTTCATTAAATACCCGAAATGTGAAAATAAGAGAGAACCCTTATCTTTGGGGTCTAAATACAAGTTAGGCTTGATGGGGGGGAAGGGCGATTTTGTGAAAGTATGTGTGTGTTGTAACGCGAAACGACCGAACGGATGCAATCGAGCTGTAACGACCCCCTACGAAAATGTTATATCACGGAGAGACCAAGAGAACACAATTGAGCTGGAACGATTCCTACGACGCAATGATACCGTACGCGCTGTTTTACCCCGTGTTTTCTCCCTTCTTCATGGCTCGCACCAAGCAGACCGCTCGTAAGTCGACCGGCGGGAGGGTACTGCGCAAACGGCTTGCCACCAAGGCGGCTCGCAAGAGCGCGCCAGTTACGGGAGGCGTAAACAAACCTCATCGTTACAGGCCGGGCACTGTTGCCCTCCGCTACCAGAAGAGCACGGAGCTGCTCATCCGTAAGCTGCCTTCCCAACGTCTCGTCTGGGAATGAGTCGAATGGAGTCTATTGCACGAAGCTACGCTTATTGGCCCAGTATGGATGAGGACATTGAAAGTTTCGTCAGTGTGAGTCTCATAGACAACTGCGTAAAAATTGAAAACCATCTACACATCCAAAGAAAAGTGGTGACTCGAAATCCGCTTTTGTTAAAGTTTCTCAGTGGCGCATATCTCTGCTACGATCGAGGTTTGAATCTCATGCTAACAAAAGCACTTGAGACAAGTGTTGTGTCGAAAGAGGCAGAATGAAAAATCTGTTTGAAAAAACGTGAGGGTTGATCACTACACGAGGCAAACCTCACATGACTTATCGATAAGCGATTGCATACCTGATATTTTTTCAGCCAGTCAATGGGGCATTTGCGAACCACCACAGAAAAAAATATGACCCTTTAGAAAGAACAGTTGAAAATGACAGAAGTTAATCATCTAGATTACACGAACAAAGGAACGGAAACATTGCCTCGGAAGTCGCCATGACGCCAACTGTGCCCAATACGAAGAAATAATGCAAGAAATACGGATTAGTCAGACAAGAGGGTTAATATAGAATGAAGAGAATGGGCTGTGTGACTTTTATTGAATATACCAAGGAAACAGACATACGCATGTGTATTGGAGGCAAGTTTAACCATTGTAGGGCGCTGTTGAGAAAAAAAACTTGTCAATGTGGCTGCATGGACAATTTTTCGTTCATCGTAACGGGTAGTTCGTGATCCATAAATCTTGCTCACTCTTTCTGCAACAATATCTGCATTTGAGGTCACGTCTTATGAGAGACATCTGTCACTGATGCATTCACCACGGGTACGTGAAAAACCGCGAGAAAACCGGGACACGTTGACATACTATTTGGTTAGTCTAAAAAGACTGTTTAAAACGGCCCGAATGTGGTTGTCAGTTATAGAGGCTGTGCGCATACGCCCGGTAAAATGAGTGACAAGCTCACAACTGAAGAGCGTATGAATGTATCGCACTTTCACTGATTTGAACGGTCACGCCTAATTAAAAAAGGGATTTCCATTCTCCTATTCGTATAGCAAGCGATGAAGCTGGAAAAAAGATGATTAATCTAAAACTGTTGTTTTTGGTGATATTTAGAAGATAAGAATCCATGTAAGTTGATGCTTCCAATGTTACTACCACCATATAGTATTTGCTGCTACGAGACAAAACTGCATATGAGCTGGATGTTGTCGGGCTGTGGCAACCTAGATAACAGAAATCGCAACAAGCAGTGATCAGACCATCGAGTGTGCGAATGAAGATCGAATGATCGCACACAACTGTATTTAGGGCAACGGTAACCTAACTAGTGAACTATTTGGGTCGTAAATATTGCAATCACCCTACACAAGCCTCATGTGTTTAAATTGCATACTCAACGATTTTAGACACTGAACAATAGCTGAAACAAGATGCTTTCACCATTGCCTGATTGTGTTGATACAGTCCGTTGGCATAAAAGTTTCGTTTTCATTTCGTCATATTCCGACATCAGTGGCAGTAACGGTCCGTAAAAGGATTTTGGGCAGAAAATGACTGACACGGTCAATTGTGGGGGTACGAGGCATGTCGACTTTAAATAAAGAGATGAGGATTAAAAATTATACGAAAAACTTAAGTAAGCAGACGAAACAAATGAATTATGACAGGTTTAAGTGCCGAATTAACCAGTGTTATTGTGTCTCCTCTCGAGACGATCAGGCAACCTGATCATTGCTCACAGGCGAGAGTGGTTGAGCGTTCACATTTGATATTTCGGTCGTGCCTGATGTGAGGTCAATGGCGCAGTGGTTAACACGGTTGCCTCATGATTGGAATGGCCGGAGTTGAAATCCCGGCCGTGGCAAGGATATGCACTACTGACGAGCTCTAATGAGAGCGAGACTCGAGTCTAGTGCTTCTTTTCGAAAGGGGCTGGCTGGAAAGTCTATCTGAATGCGAACGCTGCGATCAAATGTGAGTGATGGTCAACTTGAAAATTAACCAGTGTTGTAAAGACAATATTACCTGAACAACCATCAAAACCTTCAACTGTCTGTATGCCTCAAAATAAAACTCAGATAGGTGTACCCATCTGTCTTTTAGTAAACAGATGTCTCATAAGCCTAATGGGTGGTGTAGTGTGATGTCAGCTGAGACTTTAACGACAAAATAGCTCTGACCAATCCAGTCGATAACAACTTGATGGGGATCTGAAATACTCAAAACTCCCGAACTCCTACTAGCTATTTAAACCATTCCTAGTTGGTTCAATGAAGATATTAACTTCAATTTAACAGGGATGTCAGTTGAACAGAACGGAGAGATTCTGATTAGTCTCCTTTCGAACTGATGGGACACGCTGAACACTAGTTACAAGGCTTTGGTTAAGCATTTAAATCCGATTACTCCTCCAGGTATAACTGTGGGGCTATTGGTATTGTGGTTGGCATCCTGGTCTCACAAACACGAGGGTAAGGACGAGGACATGCGATATTGATGAACTGTAATAAGAGTGGAACTCAACTCTCATGCATCCTTTCGAAGTTGGCTTGTCTGAATACGAAGGCTGCGATCAAGTGTGGAGGATGCTCAATTTAAGGAAAACTGAACACAACGACTGACATCAGAAAAGTGCTACTGACACGGTTGGTGGCATCCGATTCGGATTGGCTCGTTACGGTGACCGAAGCCAAAGAACGCCTGCTGACACCAATAAAAGAACCTACAGGTTCCGTATTTCCTGCAAGTTATAGTTTCACCTGCTGCTATAGAGAAACGTGCGCAGGCAGTACTGAAAAAAGACTTCAAACACGAATAACTGATCATATACTGAAATGGTTCGTAAATAAATGTCAACCGTATGAATGGGTGGAAATTTCCACAGTTTCCTCTTCGAACACTAAATATCTATAGAGGTCGACTACTCCGTGCACTCAAAATCAGTACCCAATGAGGGTATGTAGTAGAAATTATAGGCTACTTAAATTCACGAAGGCCCTGAGGGTTAACAGGCCCTAGCCAAAACTGTCGGCACAAAAGCAAACAACTGCGACGCTGAGATTGTCGTGGTTCGGTATACACGTAGGCATTGCGCGTTTGTGCTTTGGTTCGCAATTTTTGCATTTTGCACACTTTTAAAAGTGGTTATCCTATATGGTGTGCGACTGATGAATGTGAGAAATGGATCCACCTCGCAGAGTTCTTGTTCTTTATACAACCTTGAGAGTGACCCAACACCCAGAGCATCACAAAAAGACAAATCCTGAAGAGATTGACAAACGCACGGTACTGGTTGCACGGCATTCGGTGAACTATGAAAACAAGCGTAGCTTGAGGACTAGAGGTGAAAGGAAAGGAGCAATGATGATGGGTGCTTTTTCTAATGCACTAAAGCGTCTGCAGAACACGTCAACCGCGAATTCCAGAGGGCATAATAAGGGAAAAACGACGTCTGGAGAAAACCTTGTTGAAGAATTTGACAAGAATTCGAAAAAATATATGAGCAACACACCCCAGTAGGTATGCCAGCGGTTGAGGATTGGAACAAATGGTATCATGGTTCCAGTTGTAGCAATGAGTTTTTTTTAAAAAAAATTATACCCAGCTGAGACAATCCATCTTCTGGATTCTTTGGTGGATTCCACTACACTGTGAGGTAGGTGGGTAACTGTGCTTAAATGCAGGGTGGTTGGACTCCCGGCGTGACTTCATAGTTCAGCTGATATAGATTATAAGTAACAACGTGTAATTCCTATCGTCATTCGTATCCAACCAAATGAACCTCTTCCAAAAGAAAAAGTAACAAAAAGAACTGGTATTGGTGTGGATGAAAGTATTTCGTTGATCGTGATATGCTGTAATGTTGGATGGCTTCCACAACTATCGATTCAGATCGTCAAGGAGTCACGGTTGGCGGCATCCGATTCGGATTAGCCTGTCAGGAATGAATACGTCGAATAGCTGTTGAAATAAACTCTGCCTAATCTTTTAACATGCGTCATCTTCACCAGAAAAATTTGGCGGAAAATGACACTCCGTGAGTAAACAATAACACCGTCCAATATTTTGCCGATAACTCTGCTACCTCACAACTGAAACACTCAATTGAGGTGTACCAAGCGGCTTTGAACCAACATCGAAGGTCGATGTAAACAAAGTTGACCAAAAGAATAGTCGGCCAAACGCTGGCTATCTATTTCACCATGGAATTTCTTACGTCCCACAGAGCTCGCTACTTGCTGCTCGGTCAGATACGTTTTACCCTGTTCGCTCTCAGTTTTACCGCACTTAGCGTTGGAAATAGTAGAACTACTTTTGCTATGACCATTTGTCATGTTTGTCAGTTCGTTCTCTTCTGTTAACTATTTTCTGCTAAGTTATCGATGGAGATATTTTAAGACACTTGACCAAGCAGTGGTTGCTGACATAAGCGAACTTGTCCCCAACGACAATTATGTTATCGACCGTCAGGTTCATGGTTCTGGTACAGGGCCAGACATTCCGGTTTCAAAGATGAACCTGTTTCAACATTCGGTGCCCACGGCATCGATTTATAAAGCTCTTTGATCCACTACAGAAGACCGCTGTTAGGCGGTAATCACTGCCTCAAATTGCGATATACTGATAAGAGTCGCTCAATCGACTTGGGAACAGTAAACTTGCGCGATCCGTGAGCAGCAGTCGTAATCACGTGCAGAACTTTCGAGGTCATTGGCATGAGATCAAATTGAAAAGGCAGATACCAAGTGATGTGAATTTATTGTGACGCCTCTACTCCACAATGGAATCCAGCGTGAAAAAAAATGAATGGAAAAATTGCAAACATCCAGGTAGCCGTCAGTATACACGGGTTAGTGTTATTGGGATAAATATTGCGTAATGAAATTTACGAAGAAGGAGAAATACTGTGCATCCCTTAACAGGGGTGCTTTTCGTCCCTGTAAGTGCAAGTTTTGCAATCAACATTGTTGTACTCGCAAGCTATTTTGAACACACCATGTGCATATCGACAACATCCTAGAAATGAATACTTTGTACACCTATGTGAATATTCTGTTCAAGTTTCTCCAGCGTTTACGACTGAAATGTACAGATGGTACACTTCTAGCATTCATCTACGATCGAATAAGCTCTGTGGTGTGTTTCAGATTCTAACAAAGTTGTACATAAAAACAGAGTGAAAGATAAACGGGAGTGTGTGTAGAGGTGGTCCGAGTGTATTGCGTACAACATACCAAATAATTTTTTCTTAGCAGAAACCATGGCGAATCTTTATGAGCATTTACAGACTATTCTGAGTAGACCGGATTTTGTGGATTACCGGGCCAAGAACTTCGGAAATTTGTAATGCTTCTTGATAACCACCACCAAATATGCACTTCGCACTAACGGGGTGGAAACAAGCCCATAACTCAACGTGTCCCCACATAAAGACATTCAGATGTTGAGCTCCTCAACAAGGCATCCGCAGTATCCCCAGGTTCCTATTCAAGATTCAAAATGTTACCGAGGCAAAATATGGACGGATAAAAGTTTAGTTTGTCTCAAACAGGTGCTGCCTACAGCAAAACGAGGCAGAGGTTTCCGAATATAGACTCATCGACTAACTTAAACAGTAATCCGAAGAACAGACTTTAACACATCCGCTGAATAAGCAAGCAATGTGGTGGCAAGCGCTTTCGCTAAACATGCTTCATATTCACGAATGACTTGCAAGTTGCCTATGGTCCATGGAACAAGTCCATTCCTCATGGAATGTCCACTTGAATTTGTTGCGGGCGTCTACTGAACATTGACTGGATGTTCTCCAGTAAATCTACGCATTTTTGTTACAAACTGCGAAATCCAAATCAAATAAACGTGAACGGCGAGTGATGCTTGAGTACCCTAATTATGAGTGTCCATTTGTGGTCTGTGAATACCGCTCAACCACGCTGTTAATTTTGAAGTTGTTGACACCTATCTGATCATGCCGTCCTTAACACTCTCGGCTGTCTGCATGCAGCATCGTGCATGTCTAACTCAGCGAGTGAAAAACATGTGGTTATGTGCACACTTTTATTATGTGAGTAAGACACTTCAGACTTCCTTTTGTTTCTTCCGTACGGCCGATCACCATAACGCGGTGCACCCAGTGTACACTGGGGGCCAGTATCTCCATGACCACACAAAATACAAACAGAAAACAAATGACAAATAGTCTCAGATGGAACATAAGTTTAGGCGGTTACCTTTGTCTGACCACTACCACAACAATGATGGTCGGTACTAAACAACTGACTTATTATTCACGCTCCCTTGCCAGTGCCGAGTGGCGATATCACTGGGGTAGCAACAAAGTTCTACAAAACTTACGTGATCGGAACTCACGTATACGAATGGGTAACTCAATAGCTAGCATATGCATATTAGAAGCTTATAGACAATCATGGCTAAGCTGAACCAGTCCTGGCAAGCAAGTGGGATGTCGATATCAGGATGATCCAGACGATGAGCTTCAAGAGCAACGAGAGTGAGCGGATAAGTTGTATGGGCGAGAATCAAACGAGTTGATAAATACAGGAATAAGAAGGTTCTGGGAATTGTACAATTGTAAAGGCCAATTAGTAAACAGGACCAACAGTGATTTAGAATTGTGACGGCAGATCTATCCGTCTTTGGAGTGACACAACACATGCAGTTTCACTTTCCGCACACACTTCGATAACGCATTAAAACGCAGGCATAAGATCGAGACGCCTGAGAAGTATTGCATGTTTAATTAAAATCGATGGCAGGGAGGAGATGGATTGGAACGTGAGGAGTTGTACGTGAGGTGGTAGCATGACAAATCGAAGTGACCCTAGTGATGGAAAGCTGGAAATCTTCAGAGCAAGAAGCCCAACTTCCGTTAAAGAATTAATGCATCCCGTTATTCAAACCGATGGGGTCCTATACGCGTGAAAAGACAGCTCGGATGGATAGAGGATGTAGGTTGGCAGTAGCTAGCAAAAGTGTCATCGGAGAGAAGCACTGTAAAGTTATGGAATCCTACCTGAAATCCCGGACAAATGGACGAGTCGTTAGTTTCTGTAGGATGGGGATACCAAGTGTTACCATGAGAAGCCAGTCGAACAGTCCACAGGAGGACAAAACATTCGTCATTGTTCCTAACCAATGAGCTCAGCAGATCCAAATCACCTTGGTAGCGAAGTGATGAAACAAGAGTGACTAACTTTTGGAACAGCCCGGAACAGTATCCTTGTTACTTATATCAATGAAAGAAGCGGAAGTTTGTCGAAAAGAGTTGACGGTTAATCATAACTCGTGATGACAACGAGCCCCATTAAAACCAACCTCAAGTATTCATAATGAAGCTGATAGACATTACTACAGCTGACATTCGTTTGTTGGCAGAGACGGTCTTGTGTACGTACAGGACTTGTATGAAGATATTAGCGGAAATATGGGGTTTCTTCGAAAAGAGCCCGGTAACCCAGCCGATAAGGTTTAATATTTCTCACTATGGGTAACATACAACCGAGTAGGTGTCGACAGCAAAGAATGTTGACGATTTCTTGATAAATGCTTCGAGAATATGGTGCCATTCCTTTTTTGTATCGCAAAATTGGAGTTTTTTCTTCGCTTGGCCTTATGACAGTAAGACAGCAGTGTCAGCCACAGATGGATAGTAATCGATAACGATTGTGAAAGCAAGACAATAATAAATCTATTTGGTATCGCATGAGCTTACAAACAATGAGTTAATAGGGAGAAAGCGGTGACCAAACTGGAAGACAGTGTGCGCAGTCTACCCTTAAGTAGATCGGGCTTTACAAAGGGGTTGTCAGGAGCAACACTGATTTATTCAGGAACAGAAAAGTTGTTCTACGGACCACCGATTGTTCGAATGACACTAAACTCGAGTCTTGTTCAAAGTTGACCATGTACGTAAGTATGGACTGAAAACAACTCATACAAAGCCCAAAGTATCTAAAACATTCAGATACGGATATTCTATAATGTGGTAAATAGGTCGCAGTATGACGCGCGCCACTGAGAACCAAACGAATTTTGATTAAACGGAATAAACCCCTGAAAAGCCCAGAAACAAGATGTATCCTGCACAACGCGGAAAAACGGGTAGTTTATGCAACAACCAACATCACAACGTGGGATGAAAATCAAAACTTCATCGATCTGTGCAACAGAGAAAGGGGTAGACGAATGTTGACTCGATTGAAACTACCCACTGAAGTCTGCCATCGAGATGACCATGAAATCTTATCATTATGCATAAGCGAGAGTGACTAAGCGTTCAGATAAGATGATTCGGTTGTTCTTAGTGGGAGTTCAGTGACAGAGTGGGCAACAGGGTTGTCACATAAAAATGAGGGCGAATTTCGAATCTTAGTGGTGAAGAGAATATGCACAACAGACCAACGGTAACAAGGGCGAAACTTAAGTCTGGTGTTTTCTTTCGAAAGAGACCGGCTTGTCTGAATGCGATAACTGAGAGCAGCCAGGGGTGATGTTCAACTTCAGATCACTCAAATCCTTGACAACTCATCAGCAACCTGGGGGAAACTTCCACAAAAAGATTAAGGAAACGAATGGACAGTTTGCAACACATTGTCTTTTGAAAACAGCAGAAGGTTGTCTTTTCGAAAACTACCATCGTTCTAACAAAAGACAAATGTACTTTACAGCTATCTATCTATACAGCGAAAGAGTTCAAAACAACATAACTCTGTGGGCATAACAAATCGACAAGCTGATATCAAAATACGGTTTTTAAACGACAGTACCGAGGTTGCCTTTTAACAATTCGAGTCTCGGATAATAACTCAATGTTCAACTGATCGAAAAAATTATGACAAACACAGTTCCAAGTGTATTTCAAATTTCGAACCACAGACAGATGACGGGTTCTCCTACTAACCTGCTTTCATTGCTATTTTTTCTGATTTTGCAACAATTTTTTGCATTTCATACGTCTGTTCCGGGATTGTCGTTTGGAGTTTGGAATCATCATCACCCGTATGACTCATAGCGAACAACAGAGCATCTGAGTCAGAAGCTTCCACCGCCTCCGGAAGATTCCAATAGACCATTGCGTGTTCGGAAACGTTCCCCGTTGGACCACTGATTAAAATAAAACACGAAAACAACCAAAATAACTTACCCAGTTTTTTCGGTCTCATGATTTTCGACACCAGGAAAAAAGCTTGCATCACTTTTAGACCTCTTCCATGAATTTAAATCGTCTTCAGCGGTTAAATGCGCTGGCTCATTGAATTTGTTTTGTAAAAAGTTCCTTGTCTCTTTTGATTCCGAAGACATCTTTAGGCTAAAAAGACCACAATTAAGAACATTTCTGTTGAGGTAGGGATCAAACAACACCACAAAAAAGTACAAATCCAAGAAAGCATGCGGAAACTTTTAGCACTTCCTAACGAATAACTAGCTGGTTAACTTTGCGGATAAGCCAAAACAGCAAGAAATTCCTTTGGAGACAATTCGAATCCCTGACAAATAGCGCAGTATAGCTGTCAACTGAGAGGAGGCCCAATTACGGACAAGTGGTTATCGTCAGTCGGTTGCGCTCGGTTAAAATGCAAACTTCTCACGATTAAATCTCTTCCCAAAAACCAGGGTCATTGACGTCTATCCGTTTCAGAGAGTAAAAACACCTGGTTCATTGATAAGCAGATTGAGAATAACAACGTTAAGAGCAAATTGTGATAGTCTACGCTTCAACCACCTCGGGTGGCTTTCCACAGGAGTGTTGTAATCGGAATCCGATTTCGACTACAACACTCCTGAGGAAGGCCACCCGAGGTGGTTGAAGCGTAGAGTAATACAACTTGCTTGTAACGTTGTGTTATTCTTAATCAGCTTATCAATAACATGTTAAACACGACGCCCAAGCTGTTCAACTTCATTCGTACTAAATTTGGTGTGGATACTTTACACATGGTTCATTCTCCATTTATCAAAATAGTGACCAACAGGAGAGGTCACAAACTATGCGGAATAAACCCAATGAATAACAAAACGCCGGTGCTTTGTTCGTGTTTGACGCAAACTAGTGATGAACAAAATGAGATGCTTTGAACATATACGGTTTTGTAAAGACTTCTTGTGAACATTAAAGAACATCATGTTCTTTCGTTATCAGTATGTACAAGATTCAAAAAAGAGTGAGTATTAAGATAAGATTGCGAGATAGACGCTAGGTAAAAAGTGAACAGACAACACAGAAAGAACGTAGAATAAAATGCTCAGAACTGAAGAGATAAGAGAAACTTTTTGATCCGTTGTATACTAGGCACGACAAGTCGGTGAACCTCTTCATTGCTGATGCAGTGTTACCGCCACACACACGCCCAAATACTTCGGAGACATCAGTTGTCGAAAACACTGTGAACATCGTCATTGCGAATAAGTCTTATCTGGCAGCCGCATAACAAGACTGTGCATACGGTGGCATTATATACCAAGTCCTTTGCAGAACGACTGAGACCATGCCGACGCCACAGATGGCGTGAGTTGGAAAACTTCTTCCGTGCAATAGATATAGGACTTAAGATCTCGTCATACAATCAAACGTTAACGCAGCTCTCAATGTACATGGGTATCTCGGCCACCTCCAACGTCCCATCACTAAAGATGAAAGTATGCGCAGATTCCAGTTTTCCAAGTAGAAGGTGTGAAGGTTACAACAAACTGACGAACTGAAGCTCCGAATCTGCTTGAAACGTTTTGAGACCCCAGACGTGCGCATATTGTGTGTAGAGTGAAGTAACCGGCGGGGACTTAAGGTGTAGTACTGCACTGTGCTTCAACGACACAGCATGCATTAATGATGTGTCCCAAATTCACGTACAACAGCTGCCTATTAACCTATCTGCATAAGCTTAAATGATATCCGGGAGACGGGTGAGGGGTTTGTGTGAGTCATGCAAAAATATTGCCTTGGAGTGTGGCGCACTATCATTCTTATTATGACTCCCGCCGTGAACAGCAAATGAGGCAAATCTCCGGTGAGCGCACGAAAACAAGAATGGTACACCACCAAGTAAAGAATAATTTAACAAATGGGAAGAAATAAGATAGTATCGTGGTATGGTGGAGTACGACATGAGGGCAGGGTAGACAGCCGGCTTCTCGGCAAACGAAAGGATGGTGTAAACAGAACGACATTCATGTTCGTTACTTTATGGTTTTTGAGGACAGGATGCTTCCTGGCTGCTCCAAACAGAAAAGAGGGTTGACTTGATGGGTTCTATCAGGAGTCTGGTTGAAACATACTTGACCAGCAAGGTAGCGAAGCGAAGTAAAGAGTTCGCAGTCAGCTTGGAGGCAAGGACGAAAAGTAAGAATACCATGCTGTTCAGACGGAATCCATCCATCAAAGGTGCCTAATGCGCCCTGCTTGAGGCTGCGCTGGAAGAAGTTCAATAGCTCAAGGATTCACCAATGAAGGCAGGTCTAGCGCACTACGCCGGCTGAGCAAGGGAATCAAGGATCAACAGGTTTTTCGTGACATCTACCTCTTGTTGTCAGTTGCCGAATTGGGTTCAGCCATTCAAGGTAGCCGGTGCACATTTGCGATGGATGGAGTCGGTGTTCACCATGGTGATTCGTACGTCCACCCCAGGATTTGTCCATGGATGGTGGGGGCCAGTTACGTCCGTGTGCTATAAAGGTAGCACCCAGACGAAAGGCACATTGTTCGGGAGTTCCCGTTCCCGTTGGAAAATGTGAAAAAAGTTTGTGGCCACTTAGTACTACCAAAAGTTCGGCTACCAACCATGAATCCCCCACGTTTTGAAAATACTAACACTCATCGTTCGTGGCTGCTTATTCGCTGGTAGAGCTCAGCTAACTTCATAACTAACCCCGACGTGGAGGTCCATTCCCCAATCCAGAGCCAAGTGAAACTGGACTAGCCAACTCGATTGGGTCAAGAGCTGTTCAACGTCAGCGCCGTACTTGGGCGTGGGGTAGAAGAACAATCTGTCACATGAAACATACAAGATGTCCCAAGGTCATTTGTGAGGAGTAACAAGTAAGGCTAGCCGACTGCACTCTTTTCAACCAACTGGATACAACCTCACATTACATGCCGATTGAAAAAGTGAAGTAGTAGGTTATCGATTCCTTCTGATATGGCAAAACGAGACGCTACACTAGTTGTCAAAAGGGATGCCACCATTAAAATAAAGCGAGAGAGATGGAGTTCACGAGATTATTAGCCAACGTACAGTCTGGAGAAAGACGATTTTTAATGAGCTACTCTGCAGAGGTAAAAAGCCAATAAGATTAAAACAAGGCTCTGAATTTGGATTAGACTGATTGCCATGCAGCTGTGTGGTACCACGCGCATCACAAGTATAACTTCATCGTAAATTAACATGGGCAATACCGGTTTCGATTAACCGCCGTGTCTCATTGTTTAACTGCAGCCGTGATGACAGGGACCGTGGGGGTGTTAGAATGAAAAAAACGGATCAACGAGTATCTATCAAAGTGGCTATTTCAGGTGGCCTCTCAACCCGACAATTGCCGTGCGTCAATGAACCGATGTTTAGCTTCACTGATAGCTAGGCACTCAGTTCAGATCAAAACAGTCGAAGCAAAGTAACCATATCGTTTCCAGTGATTAAAACATGCAACCGAGTGGCACGGTTCAAGTTTACTGAGGCTTTGTTGTTCATCAGATACGAACTGTTGCCACAAACCTCATAACTTCTGTCTAGGTATTTCTAAGATCAAACCAACTTTGGGTAACCGTGAATAAGTATATTTTGCCTACAACTGACATCTGTTTCGGATGTTACAAGGTTGCGATTGACAACAATATATGAAACGAAGTCATCTTACGATTATCGTACTCGATCTACCTTACTCAGAATGAAAAAGAAAACAAACTGCCTCTCGCAATAACAGTAGTCAACGAATTTCGTTTCCAGAACAGCAGCCAGTTCGTTCTCGACCCTTTGTTGGTTGTCGTCTCGTGGGGCACTTTCCAATAATAAACATCCACAGCTGACATGTAAAACAAACCTCAATATCAGACATCCCAGACTAGCACAAATTCTGACCGAAGTGCTGTAGGCTTGGTACGAGAGTTTCAACGGTCAGCTGCAGTGAGTAGCCCGTCTAAGCCATATCAGTAACCTATTGCTATAAGTTTCCACCCCAAATGACATGCGCTACTTACCATCAAAACACTGATCTATCCAGATAAAAGTCGATAAGGTTGCGATTTACGTACCTCAACCTACTAAACAAGTTTAACGTGAAGGACCATTGCTTGACTACACTACTGTCCAGAAGTGCAAAGAGGCTTCATCCAACAATGAATACTGTAGTCCGAAGGGCTCATCTGCAGGCAGAACATTGCTATCACAATGGCATTCTAGGACTAGAGTTGCAGGCAACATCATGACTGGCTGTCACGGCATAATGAAGTGCACTCCCTATGAAAAGAGCATATTTATCGTAATTGTAGAAATCTGGGCTTGCAGGCGCTTACTTGATAACTTAGCTAGCCAACGTTGATTGATGATCCTACTAACGTCTTTCGGACTGGGGTTAACCGCAATGAGTAACGTGACGGGATCGAATCGGATGTTGTTTCGCGGTCATATGGTGTCTGCCCTAAACTAACTAGTTAACTGATCATCGCCTGATTAATCTTAGTCTGACTAACGAAAGAGTCGTATATTCAGGCGTCTAAGCGTTCAAATACCGGGGGGAACTAAAAATAACAGTCCAAAGTGGAGGGTGAGATTAGAAGTAGGGAATCGCCACCTTTATCATCACTGATGGGGGAAATACATCAGTGACCCATACGGATGTTGAGCTATCTTACAACCCGCGTGATACGTTCAGTCGCTTTGCTCGCAAACTTGTGATCGGCAGCTGCAAGTCTGTGCTGAGTATAGGGCAGTTTTAACCGGCGTCAATGACAGATACCGTGCGCGTCACTATCCCACATGAGGCCACTTCTTCAAATGAAGGCTGGCCTCTGATATACCACAAAATAACTGATCATAAGTGGTGTGGTTCCATCTAGGACCCCTGCTCTTATTTGAACACGTATTCATGTCCATACAATGTGTTGGTACGCTGCCGCTTCATCCCCAATGTCACTATCGACCGTAAGAAGTGGTGGATGAAATACAGGTTGTGCTTTCGGTAAGGCATGTGCATCAAACTATTTCAAATAAGCGTAACAATTCAAACTTCTTAAAAACCGAATTTCGAACTATATCCAGGCAACAAACGTGGAAGCACGTAGCACAGCAGATGGTCAGTAAAACAAGCACCTGGATATCCTAAACATCTTTTGTTGATAGATTCCAGAGGAAACATTCTTAATGACAGTGCACATGACAGGTTAATGGGGAATACTTCTGAGAAACACAGACAGTCCGACCGTTGACTATGAAGCCTGTATGACTGACAATAACAATAAGATGGAGGTAACCCTCTCCACAGAAAATACTAAATCTTCAGATGAATCTTTGCAACCGGCCAAAGGCGTTCGTATGCTAGTGAAACCGTCGACGGTGCAAACGGGACACAGTCCAAGCTGAAGACGCTAGACGGTAAGGCGTAATACTTCGAGGGTCAGCTAAGCTAGTTCTATGCTTCCACTTCGTTCCGGCCGTATGTTTGCAACGTAGCACCCTAGGATTTTGACCCGAACGCCTAGGTGATATAAGGAATGCAATGTAATATCGAATCAACAACGTTAAAACACCGCTGACATTGGAGGCTGCATGTAGGCTTGTGTTAGGAATTTGTTTCCTAAGTTCCTTCGCTAATGAGCGGTTTCAAGTCCTATCTCCCAATTAACTTCACCTATACTGAAAATAATTCGACGAAGCATACAGTGAGCATTGAGCGATTTGTTGTGAAGCTAATAAATATAGATTACATATATACATATACATATTTCTACTGCAGGCAGACGGCCTAAGACCGTTATTCGCTGTACGTTCTTCGATGACTGGGTTGCGTACGACGGAGTACCTATCACACCACACATCGTTCAATGTGGCAATTGATCGTTAGAAGAAACCGCCACCATCACCCACCCGCTGCCTTGAGGTACAGGCTTTTGAGCCAAAGGCTTTGGTTGAGAACCCTAATCGTTCTCCTGTCTAGGTATGGGCGTCGTGGCAGTATCTCAGCCCACACACAACCACGAATCCATACTGCATCAACCGTCTCGCAGTATGAACCGGGTCGTCCTATCTGCTGCATACAGCAGGGTGGATAGGCGAGAACATGCTACTGTTGACCCCTCCCCCACTGTCCTATCAAATTTAGCTCTCAGGTCCCTCCCGACCCCCCAGTTCTGACAACCTCTCTGCAGGTCCCACAACACTGTGCCGATAGGTCCCAGCTCTCGCCACTCAGTCACAGACCTCCCTCGTCCTGTGCTTCGACCTAGAACGCGAAGTAATATGGGTGTCTTCAACGTTCGCACTCTAAAACAGATAGGTCAACAAGCTGCTCTCGAACGAACATTAGACTCGTCGCAAATGGATATTTGCTGAATCTCGGAGAATAGAATCCACGACAGTAGTCGACGTATGGAAATAACAGCACCCGCACTTTCTACCCGATACTGGTCATACACTTCAGATGACTCTCCGGCCGCCGTCACCGGTCAAACTGGAGTAGACATAGTCCTCAGCACGACGGCCGCAGCCGCATTGATAGATTGGATTCCTGTTAATAGTAGACTTTGTGCCGTCCGCTTGGCAGGTTCTGTTAGGGTAGGTTCTAGACACGAAACTGTCAGAAATCTTTTCGTTGTCTGTTTATGCTCCAACTGACTGTAGTGACGTCGGTGTTAAAGACGTCTTTTATTCGGATCTGGCCGCTCTTCTCCGGTCGACACGTGGTTCTGATATAGTCGTTCTGGCAGGAGATATGAACGCCCAGGTCGGCCGCCTTGGTGAGGCCGAATCTCGTTTAGGTGGCAGGTTTGGGATAGCATCACATCGGTCGGACAATGGCGGGCGACTATTGCAGCTGTGCGCTTAACATAGGCTGTTTTTAGCCAGCACTAGTTTTAGGCATCGTGCACGTCATT
>QNGE01003916.1:0-11489 GCA_008508345.1 Paragonimus westermani | reverse complement strand
AAAAAGTTAAAAAGCGGACGTTTGGCACTGATTGTCAAACGAGTTCTTTTGTCCAATCTCTACGTTTACACAGGCTTAGATGGTTAGGTCATGTATTAGGGATGTCAGCTAATCGTCTTCCACATCGGGCACTGTTCGCGGACACTGCGACCGACTGGTGTAAAGTGCGAGGTGGACAGATCATGACCTAGCGTAGGGAAATGAAGTCGTTCACCAAGGGGTTGGCCACTGTAGATCGAGTTCGTTTCCCGGGCTGGGGCCTTCGCGACTCACAGTCAGTGGCTGGAGGACTCTAGGTGGGATGGCGGCTAATCGAGTTCAGTGGCGTGAATGTTGTTGTCGTTGTTTGGCAGAGTTGTCTGTGAGGTGAGTGCATTTAATGACGCGGGACAGTAAAGCCGTAAGGAAGCTGTCTCGCTGATGACGCCTTACTCTCAATTGCAGCTCGGTTGTTTGTTTGCAAGGTGTAGGCACCTTGATGCTGAATGGTTAAATAGAGACGAAGTTGTTTTCAACAGTTAGGTCCACCTCCCGTCCTCTTCTTTTTTCCTTCTCTCTTCCTATATAGGGTTTGGTTTTTCGTCATAGTTGTGTAGCAGTTAAGCATTGGTTTGAATCACTGATGTATTGCTTTCTATGATGATGATGATGATGATGATGATGATGAAATCACTCCAGAGTGAGGGCTTGCCTAGCCCGAGAGTGCAGTGAAAAAGAAATCGATGTGCGTTGTGGATGTACTTGGAACCAAATCAGGCTTTTGAATTAAACCAAGTTTTTCGACTATACTAGATAATAAGCCGGCGGCCATGGTCAACCGTTGGGTGATCGGATTGCTCTTTGTTCCAGGGTGTCTTTCCTAACCCCCTTCTGTTACTCCGAAGACAGCAGTATCTCAGTTAGAAAAGTAGCTTTGGTGAGTGTTGTTAGGATCGTACCTCACTAGCTAAAAACTCTGACGCAGCCAATAATGTGACAAAATCCCGTGGATACAACCGCTTTCCGTCTGACCGCTCTCCTTTGGCTTATCCGACATGGTTCCATCAGAAAGTATCGAAGCCCTAATAAGCACATCCGACCGGATTGATGAAGTGCACAAGCCCGATCACCACACCACAGTATCACAACAGTTTATGACCACTGATCTGGAAAAGGAGTGCCGATGCTCCACATATGTTGCAAGGTGAAAATATGCTCGATACCCGCGGCCAAGCCTGAAACCCGTCAGATCTCTCGAAAGCCGTGCCAATATGAGACAAGCTGGCAGATTGTATATGATGGAGAAGGATACCTCAATGGTCGTTATATAACATCGTGGCGTCTTTTGACAATCGAAGTAACTGTTGATAAGTACCGATCAAGAGGCGCTTCCCTAGTTCCCTATACGAAACGCAGAGTGCAAAAATCGCTCACCATCACTGCTAAAGAAAGATGAAGATAAATGGTTCTGACCGGCAAATGTATTACGTTTCAATAACTTAGGCTTCAAAGTCACTCCGGTTTCTGATGGAGAATGGTGTAGAACGTTACAAATGAGTGTATAATCTCCACCATCTACGGCCAAATGAGGTGGCTCGGGTCCGTTGAAATATTCTTCAAGGCCCATCGACCAAGTCGCGACGACAAGTGGGAAATACAAGCCACTTTTTCCATATATAGTCTCACGAGCACCTTATCGATGACCAGTGCAACCACGAGCAAGGAGAGCAGAACTTGGCTATTCCCTGATGAAAACGCCTTAATCTGTCTGATCAGTTCACACAAGCGAGTCTAAGTAATCATCAAGTAAACACTGCGACTTTTATCTAACTCAGATTCGTAAATCCACCCGTGTCGTATCTGCGGTGACCCATTGGAAAAAATCCCTTCGCGGGAAGTCTGTATAGCAGTTGAAATTTCTGCCTAGTGCTCGTTTTTATCACTCCACCGCTATGACTCCACCATTTTGACCGCCAGTTTTGACCGACAGGCGCTTGTACACCCTTGCTCTAATTGAACGGCTCATGTCTGCCGGTGGATGATCACTAAGCAAACGATACGACAAGTAGGCATGACCAGCCGTATGATATGAATCACGGAGGTAAATCAACAATGAGCTGTAATCTTTAATGAAATGTCACCATCAATAGGTGACAACGACAGGGTAAACTTGCGTATACTGTTCAGATGAATACGGTAATCTCCAGGTGAAGCACTGTAGTCGTTTGTGCAGAAATATGTAATTCTGTATGCAGAGTCTATGAGATGCACAGTCGTAATAGCCGATCGCCAGTGTAGTCGGCCGCTTCTCCTCTGCAGCAAGACGGTCGAGTTATATCTGTAACTCGCCAGCAGGCACAGTGATGTTCGGATGCCCAGGTTGTTCCAGGCATTTTGACAACGTTTGAACCATTAATTGTTAGGGCAGGTATGACAAACATGTGAAATCCTTCTGGTCTTTATCGATCGACTTTGACCGAAATGCCAAGTGTGATGGCATCTGGGAGACTAATGGGGTACAGCCAAGCAAGTTCTATTCTCTTTTACAACCCAGAACAAACTTCAATTCAACCTGACCATCATATTTCGTTCTCTCTACGGAAACCGGTGATCCATGAGTCAAATTTAGAACTGTCCGGTTCGACCAAGACTAACCCTAAGCAGAGGGCCTCCCAGCACGGTTCGTGAACTTATCAACCTCCTGGACGGTCTGCTCTTTGGGTCCACTATTTCTAGCAGACAAGACCAGGTAAATAGCGTAGACTTAGATCACACAGCCTATTACAGGGTTCACTGAACGTCAAACACGCTTACTCAAAAAACAGGTAAATGGTTTGGACGATTAAGAGTGAACTAATACTTCGCACGTTGTCCTCTTTAAAACAAACCCCAAGACACCTTAATGTAAAAAATTACGAGTAACCGAAAGAGAACATTGCGGGTGTGAAGGAATACATCATTACGCGACTGAACCATATCTGCGTATGATGGGATACAATGTGTAACTTAAACAATATGAAGGACATACTAGACCGTTTTGCTCAATATACGCCCATATTAAATCCATAGGGATACAAATTTGCTATGTTCACAGAATGCGACTAGTTGACAATACAATCCGGACAGTAAATACGTAGTACATATGCAGTATATATATATATATGTATATATATATACATATATTTATATATATAAGTTGACGTCCATAAAAATTGGCAGCAAATCAAATCAAGAGAGCAGCAAAACGAATGAAACATAAGATCCCAGTCAAAACTGAAAGTAATTATCTCACACGTTCCAGTTTTACATAAAAACAGACTGAAACCCAATTTCCCCGCAACACAGCATAACTCTCAAGCCGCGATATTTAGAAGCACAACCATACCCAGCGCGGTTGTTATAACCAAGTTAGCCCACCCAAACGATTTTATTTAGAGACACTGTCATTTACGATTAAGTTGATGATGTCAGTGACTCGTGATTGGAGGGCGGGCTAATGGATAACTTGGAACCTCGAATATATAGATTGTCAGCTGTCTCAGCGATTGATATACGGATTCGAGGCAGAGGCCCGGATCCAGTCGGCTTTTCCTGATCATTGCCAGCAGGCGTCTGTTGATATGATCATTGAAAAAGGGGTGTAGCACCGCTCTCAGGTATTACAGCGAATATCAAGAACAGAGTAAGGTTATCCGCATAATGAAATATTAGATAAGGGAGAACCGAGCAAAGTGTAGCGGCCAGGAGATTTCACTGGCCTGCCTGCGGTATGNGCTCTCAGGTATTACAGCGAATATCAAGAACAGAGTAAGGTTATCCGCATAATGAAATATTAGATAAGGGAGAACCGAGCAAAGTGTAGCGGCCAGGAGATTTCACTGGCCTGCCTGCGGTATGATGTGTAAAATAGTTCCAAAACTCATAGTTGCATATTGTGCCTGAGTTATCAAGGAAGCTCGCATGATTTATGCTGTCCGATTGTTTGACTGCATGTCATGTGATTGTGGCGCGAATCCGAAAGACACGAGTGTAGTAGCATGTAGTGCGCCGCCATTTTGTTTTGCCACACATACTCCTTTCCGCTTGCTTCCAGATCATCGTGCAACGGGCTGAGGAGGGTGACCAACCAGAACCCGAGGTCGACGGTCAGTGTGCACGAGGCCACGTCCGATTGATGAGAATTCTCGACCGTGGGACCCCGTATATATATGGACAAGGACAAGTTGTAGGTCGATCTTTCTCGGTATCCGTGTTGTTGTTATTACACGTTTCCTTTTGACCTGTGACTTTTCTCTTTTGCGAGACGGGCCTCGTGTGTTTCGATCTGAAACCGTTGGACATAGTGTGTGCCGGTACTGTGATCAACTTTCTGGTATACCACACACGTGTCACATTATTTCTGTTTACTCGCTCGTCGACGACTGGCCTCTAGCCTTGGATGTCGTCACACGCGGACTACGGCATACCACCCGGCTGCAAACGGTACGGTCGAACGCTTCTACTGACAACTAAAAACAGCCCTCGCCGCGGTAGATGCAATCCGTTGAACAGAAGCCCTGCCAAGGGTTTTACTCGGCACCTGCGCCGCCCTTAATGCTGTTCTTCACGCTTCCAGCTCCGATTTCCTGTACGGCCAGCCACTACTTCTTCCTGGCCACCAACGCCCTTCGATATGATGCTTCTTACGCCAGAGAGCTTGCTTCGCACATGCGCCGCCTCCGTGTCACGTACGCACGAGAACAAAGCCGCAATGCGTTTGTTTCCAAAGACCTCCACGACTACACGCATGTGTTTGTTCGCGTGGATGGTTCACGACGCTCGCCCGAGCTACCTCACAAAGGTCTTTTGACAGCACTTCAACGAAAAGATCGTTTCTCCGTGCTCGATCGTCGGGTTATTCGGGACACGGTTAGCATCGATCGTTTGAGGTCTGAATACTTTGAAAGGACAGAGAAAGCTCTAGTTCTCCTCCGCACCCTGTGTCCACGCCGGCAACTCTGTCGAAACAGTCTCGCTCAAGCGCACCGTCCTCAGCAGACATCACGAATTCGCCGATGACGGCAGCACTCCCCTTAACACGTTCGGGTCGTAGGGTGCAATGGCCGAAACGCCACATAGGTAACTAGCATTTGTCAAATGTCGTTTTTTCGGCCATAGAATAAATCGCATACAGTTTTCAAAAATACAAAAAAATTTGTTCTCAAAGCAAAGTGGAACAATTACGTTTCTTTAGGTTTTTCTCTCGGATGTTCGTATTCGCTGTGTAATTTGGCTGAGTACGTTATTTTTGTACAGATACTCGGCCACTTTCGTTTTATTTTCTGTCGCATGTCTTATCAGACGCTGGACTAAGGTATGTGGCATCATCGATCGCGATCATCCTCGATCTCGTATTGGATGTCGAGCTTGAACGTTCCATCGATGCCCCGCCTCGAACATTCATTTTTTGCGGTTGTTCCAGCAACTTTGAGGGTGGATACTCGAATCAAGGAGATGATTGATATTTCAGTCCCCCGTGTGCAAGTCATCAGGGCGGAGCCTAAGAAAGAATGATTCAAACAATGAAGCGAATTCTGTCGTCGGTAACACAACAATAGGTAATGAATGAAGCGTCACTTACCACCTACATGGTGGAAGTTGAACGAGACCTCAACGATGCGTCACTCGTGCGTGTTTATGATGGTCCAGATAGTCTTCAGGTGCTTTGTCCTAGTGATTTGCTGTTGTTGTGCTCGAACATAAGTACATAAGTACAGATGAGGTAACATTGCGTGAATGTTACACCAAGGGCTGTAGACAAGCACAGCACTTATCTAGTGTGTTTTGGTGAAGATGGCGGCGTGAATACCTACTCCATTTGTAGGTTACACCTAGGTGGTTGAAATCTTCGCGTGATCTTTGAGTAGGCGATGTGGCTCTTCTTCACGAAGGGACCTTCAGAGGTGTTCGGCACTGCGGTATGGTCACCGAGGTGTGTCCTAGTAACGAAGGACGTGTACGCCAAGTGTTAGTAAGAAATTCAGATGGCACTGTAAGACGGGATATCAGATCACTGTTTTCTAGAAACGCTCGCAGAGGAACACCAGAATATTAGGGATAAAGCAGTAGGTGTGGACCCCCCCGTCGAACCGGTCGTTGGCGCTGGTCATACTGCCACCTTGAATTCGGAAAACCAGCCGGTTTCCGAGGCTCAGCGTTGATTTAATCAAGGTTTGTTGCGTTATTTTGAGATTGCTGAGCTTTGCTTGATGTTGAAATGTGGTCCTGCGCTTCGCTCTCCCTCCCAAGTAAAATACATTACTCATCCTTGTTCTCACGTCATCTGCTGTGACCGTTTTACTTACCCCTATTTAGTCCGAGCCTTGTAAAATTCAAAATGCTGAGAATTGGACATCTTTCTCCCGTATTTTTGAGCAACTTATGATCCTCGTCGCTTCCCGATGCATTAACGGTCGTTTTGCTCTGACCATTTGTTTGAGTGAGCTCAACCCGTTTTATCATCCACAATTGGTGATCGGTGCCTGGTTGTCGATTCGTTGTACACGCACGTTCTTTGGTTGATTTCTGAAGGTTTTAACATTCGAGGTGAGAGACTCAATTTTCCTGTACATTGATTCATTTAGTACTGTATTACATCCAGTTATTACGAGCACCCTTGCGTTAACCGTTTCGAGGATGGATTATCTCTATCGTTGAATATTGAGAGGCATTTACCGGATCAACAGATTACGGGTAACTCGGTGTGGTCTTGAATCGCTAGAGAACGATTCAATACCAGTTTTCCTCATCAGGACCGAAGGGTTGTTGTCACAATACTCTTCTAGGGAGAGCTGTGTAGCAGCCAGGAGATTTCACTGACCCGCCTGCGGTATGATGTGTGAAACAGTTCCAAAACTCATAGTTGCATATTGTGCCTAGGCTATTAAGAAAACTCGCGTGATGTATGCTGTCCGATTGTTTGTCTGCATGTCATGTGACTGTGGCACAAGTTCGAAAGACACACGTGTCACTCATCCGGTTTACTCGCTCGTCGACGGTCGGTATCTAGCCTCTCTAGTTAATTCGCGTGTCGGTTCTGTTTATAGCGCTATTAGAGACCGCTTGTACATTTTCTCTCCCCCCAACGGCCTTTTGGTTTACGCGTCTGGTAATTGCGTACCTAGGGATAAAGCAACTTAGTGCGTTGAGCACTAAAAACGCTTTAATATGATCCCTGGAAGCGCTGAGAACCTCTGGACGTAGGCTGTTCCAATGGTTAAAAACCCTGTTAGAAAAGTAATACTGCTCCAGAAAGGGCTGAGAATGAATTTTGAAAACGTTTATAATGGTGAAGCAGAGTACGCTGACGAGCTCAACTTCAGTCAGATTTCTGTATTGGCGTCGGAGTTCACAACAGGACATGTTTATTAGTTATTTCGGTCCAACTGTTAGTTGTTTAAACGTTTCAAGTGGCGCCAACCACATTTTGAAAGCAGTACGTGTGGGTTGTTAGGCAATTGCGTGACATTTAACCGGCCATTTAATCTTTACTGTCCGTGGCAACTGCGCAAAAACCTTTGTGCAATCTGGAGGCACTGGAGAACTGCGTTCTCCTGAAGTAAGGGTTTTGAAAGCAGTCCTGCAAAAGTAATAACACGAACATGTATGAGCAAAAAGCCCAGTGAGCCATACACACGACTTGCACAGAGGGAAACGTTCCGTTGCACAAATCAAATTCAATCCGTGAGCGCTTGCTAGTTCCGACCGCGTGTTACAGCTGTGTGGTTCGACGTTATGGCCTGTCAAGGTCGAAACAAGTTAAATACGGCCATTTGGACGAGAAAAGCGCTTTTTCAAAATTTTTGTGAAATGTTAGAATGCCTTTCCTAGAAGTGCAGGGCTTATGTCGGGTTGTGATGGAAATCTCGATTCACCGATTATCCAAACCCCGACACAAGAGAAAGTCTGACAGACGGCCAATCCAAATATCGCGTTAATGATACATCAGGATTGAACGAACGGTCTCACTGTTGTGCCTTCCGTTATTCGTCAATTCATCTGTTCCGTATTCCACCAATAAACATACAGTTTATGACTTTACATGTGCTAATGAGATCAGCCAATCAGGCTGTGGTTTCTCTAAAACTGTCATACATCAATAAATTTGGTGTCTCAATCCATGAATAATAATTGCTTACCGCTGCCAGTGCCAGGTCTTTGCCTTATAACTTGCGCGGGAGGTTTCAATTCAAGTACGATTTCTAGGGCTATTCGAAGTTCCTAATTTTGAGCATCACACGGATGTACAGATCGTTTGAGATGGAAAAACAGCTACACCTGTAAATTACTCATATTAGCACCTTTGTTATAAAAATTCCCACGTTTTTTCTACGCGTGCGGAGTTTTGTACTACTTGCTCGCTTTTGTAGGTGACGAGGACATCGACAAACCGTCGACAGCATCCGTAAAACGAAGTTTGAACTGCTGTAGCTAAAATCTTGCAAGTGAGAATCGATGCCATCGTCGGAGAAATAACAAGCTTAAAGGTGTGTCGTTAGCCATCGCATAAATGAGCGTGGAGGTGTGTGCAACTGGCAAGCTACCCTCGAGCATAGTTGAAAAAGTAATGAAAAATTTTTACGCACGTTGTTACTGGTGGAAGTAGACTTTTCCCAAACTTACACCATACGTGTGAACCGCAGATAGAAACAACCAAATGATAACGTCATTTGCAACCGTTTTTAAGACTGATCTCTCGCTGGCCGATTTCTACTTGAAAGACTGACACGGAAACAGATTGAACATATAATTCAGATGGATAACTAGCTTACACTCTTGGTGGCACTGTTATCATTGCAATTCACTTTGATTATTAGCGGAAGTGCAATGCATACTTAGTGTGGTCGGCAGTTTCAAAGCTACTTTCATCTCCCAAACCACACAAAAATGGGCGTTTCTGCGGAAAATGAACAAGTGTAACACTACGAAAATTCTGACTGAAGCATTTTCAGAAAGCGAAATCCATCAAGGGTTCCAAAACGCTGCATCTGTGGAAAAACGGAGTACTTTTCTCAAAGAAAGTGCGAATATCAGCAGATTTCGAGTATAGCTAGTATATTTTTCATCTCAGTGTGTTCAATACACCTAATAAAATGTATGTATTTCCAGAAAACTCATTTCAGTATTTCACGAAATGTTGATAATTGGATTTTCACACCCAAATGGCCGCTTCTAATTCGTTTCGATCTTGAAACGCCATACCGACAAACTACACAATTGCCGTTTGCTGATTACAACTGATTAGTTTGCATGAGAAGAATGAAAGGCACTAAAGTTCCTAAAGTAACACCGGGGCAAAGAAATCAACATTTTCACGAAAACAACCTACATTAACTTATGGCCATTGGGTCATGCAATTACTCTACATTTTCTCCTTATCATCCAATGAACAGGGTTGCTAAACACACTGATGAGAGGGCACGCGAAATCGGCTGCTCGACTGTTTACTTTGAGCACCAAAGTGCAAGGAATACACTTGCCCCCTGTGCATGATGATGGAGTTTTGCTAAACCTTGCCATTTTTAACTACTTTCTATTAAATTCTCTCTTTCCTTCTTTCCAACATGGCTTTCTACCTTATCTATTCATGCATAGAAATACGTTTACTTTCATGAATAGCCTCATGAAGGTCAAAGATAATGGACTGACCCCAGGTGTTATCTTCTGTGACTTTGCCAAGGCTTTTGACCCCGTCCCATGCAGCCGCTGAAGCACGAACTGAGAGCACGTGGTATTCAAGGATAGCCTCCAGTCCCGATAACAGAACATTTAAAGTTGCAACCGGACCAGGCTTTTCCTCCCCTTATATTTGTACGACGGTTCTTTGAGGGTCAGTGTTAGCTCCTCTGTAATTTCTTATTAACACTAGCGACATTCCAGTAATTATTTCCACTAACGCCCTTCTATACGCCGACGACCTATAAATCCGGAACGCCACAGACCCAATGCACCGCAAATTGATCTCGATGCGATTAATCGCTGATAGGATGACTGCAGTCACCTAATAAATGACAATAAGTGTGTTCACATATCACTCGGTGGAGATTCTGGCAGTGCATTCGTGATTCATAGTGTGTTCTGCAAAGTAGATACCATGCAAATCGACCTGAAGAGGGATCTGAGCATTTGGCTGTCGTCTAACGTGCTCCTCGCGGCAAGAAGGGATTTTCTGTCCTCAGAATGATTAAGCGCAATTTCTTCCAAACGGACAAGGAGGCGTTTCAACCGCTTTACGAGACGGATCCTCGAGTACGCTGACCAGGCCGTGCATACCGGCCTGAAGACGTATCAGCTGTTGAGCTTGTCCAGCGCGCGACTACCAAGCTAACAGCGTGTCTAGTAAATGTCGCGTGCGACCTGGACGTGAAATTAATGATCCATATTCAACTGAATTTCGAGGACTGCGGCGATTTAATTCTCTCATACTTCATTGGAGTAGGTCTCGCAGAAAAGCCCTCCACCACAGCGAATAATGACAAGCATTGGTGGATCGGAGATATCGAGTGTTTTTGGTCGATTCGACTGCGGCATGACTGTTCAGAACGGTGCGCAGTGCATGCAATGGAACCACCTGATGTGCACCAGCTTCAAGGAGTACCAGTGCGATCTGCTCAGTTCTTCAAAAAGACCACTTATCTGTCGTTTTCGAGAAGGTTACACCCCATCAGACTCCACGTCCGTCCCTTTGCTCCCAAACCCGAGTGGCCGGAACCAGACACGCGTAAGTGTAGCCGAAAGGCATATGTGAATGTCGAAACGCTACGGATAGCCGCGGTAGAAAACGATTTGTTTGAAACAGAAAGTTTCATCTGAAGTGAAGGCAGAACTACGTTCGCTGAATGAGTATACTGCACTCGCCTTTCCAGGTGTGGCGGTCGCTCGTAAGGCAGTGGTATTTTCTACAACTCAAATCGGGGAAGCCACACCAGGCTTGAGGGACGAGGAACTCTGGGAGAGGGACTCTTTTATGGGGGCGATTTCCGGCCACATCCTCTCCAGGAGAATAGGCCAAAACGGCCTTAAACGCCTCCATTCTTCAGATTTTACAAACACGGTTTCTGTCAGAAGACTGCGCTCCGTAGATACCAAGAAGTCACTGGAACTTCTTGTTACCCGCAGAGATTAGCACAAAGGAATTAGAAGAAAAATGAGAAAAACCACGCTAATCTCCGGGAATTCTCACTGGCTTGCCCATTGCATGTGCGGCGGAATTACTACTAGCATACTAGAACAAGGTCATGCATCAAGGCTGACCCCCAAACTGCGAGCTAACGCAAAAGTGCTCATCCCTGTTCTTGAGGAGACACTATCGGATCCACTCAAACACCAACCTCGGAGGCGGCCACCCCTATCTCCTTGGATGACCAATCTTCTGTGGAGCTTTATGGGTCTGGAAGAATAGCTCGCAAAAATGGTGCGGACCACCATTCTTCCTACAGATCTCCAATCGTTCTGTGGCGGAGTGTCAGGTC
>QNGE01003915.1:10351-72400 GCA_008508345.1 Paragonimus westermani | reverse complement strand
TTGACGCATTTGTGAGAAACACGCTCAGGAGGGCATGATCGACGTACAGATTTTTAAGTATATACACATTTGAACAACAAAGTGGAAAATTGTACAGTGAGTCTGCTATATGAATAGAGCAACTAAACAGACATTATATGAAAGCAAAATCCAGTTTTAGGCAGAAAACTTCAAGTTACATACTTCTGAGACGATAATACTTGGGGTCTGCACAATTCGATGAAATAATTGATTTGTTACATCAATCGAGACTCCACAATGTGATCACTGGCCTAATGCTCAAGTTCGTGCCAAAAGAGAGGAGGTTGGAGAATGGAGAGGGTATACTGGCGAGGAACTTGATCATTATTCCATGTAGGTAGTCCCGGGAAAATGTGTAGAAAATTTTTTATGATGAGGGCGAGGTGGGGACGCATATACTTTCGCGGAGAATGCATGGACCTCTCAACTGGACGTCATTCTTCTCTCAAATCCCTGAGAATTTCGAGGAGCTCGCGCTGTGTTCAACCATTGCGGAACTTTAAGTGTCCGGGCGGAATGAAGTATGAAGAGGTGGTCCAGGCATTTCTGCACAAAAGTAATTATTTTGCTAGTAGGAAGTTCGTGCATTCTTGATAAGTCACACTTTGTCTACTTCCATACACACGACTTCTGGTGGACCACATATGGACTCCATTCTTGGACCAATCTGTTTTTGTCATCCATTAACGGTCTCACTGGTAACAAGCTACGTAAGTGTCTGATTTACGTAAGTGATTTTAATATTGGTGTGGACTTCGCGTGGGAGTAAACTCTGAGCTTATATGGATGAGCTACACCCCTAGGCAGGAAAATGCCGCCTTCCTTTTAGTGTGAACAAATTTACTGTCTTTTATATCTACTGAGATAAGCAGTACTCTGGTTTCAGTCGGTCAGATAACAAGATGATCTAGACACTCTCACACAGGAATACACGAACGTTTCCCACAACACCGCTTCGTTGACGAGCAAATCTAGCAGCGCTGTTGTAGCAATAACGACATCAACCAAACTGCGCGCCTAACAACTTGTGCTTTCCCTATTTCTCCTTCAGGCGTCGCAACGACCACGTGCTTGGACAAGGCGCAGGGAGCACCACCAAGAGGAGACAGCGAATAATTGTAAGACGCTGCTTTTTTGCTTAATTGTGTACCAGATAACACACCACGCTGCTGTGCTCTTGTTTTGCATGTGTCGCTGAATAAACCCTTTCTACGAGTTTGTGTTCCACTGGGTGGTTTTGAATATGGCTTCCAACTCACCAGCTCTGTGACTAATTCTCGTACCATCCACTCAAGCGCGTGGAAATTCCGTCCCTTGCCCAGTGAATTACAATCGCACACTTGCTTCCCCCACTGTGGAATATTACAATATGCGGCATTCGGAACGCAATCTAGGCTGCGCACCTGCTTACACATCTGCTTACACCTCATGCCCATTCTATAGATTACTAACGAATGATCTGGAATTGAATGTTCAGGCCCGTCCCCACTTTCTTAGTCGGGACTTTCGGCAAGTTAAAGACGTTGAAAGAAGAAGCAGTGAACGAATGCTAAAAATGGGAACCCAGCATTATGCCTCGAGGCTCGAAAGACTGAACTTCCGCAATCTGGAAAGCTCGCTTCGCCACTGGGCACAATATTTGTCCCAAAATCCTGCACGCTCCTAATTACAACTGAACCAGCTTACCTGTCGTCGGTGGCGAAAATTTCCGAGAGAACACTGTTGAAGTAGCTACTCGCATGAGTGCTTGATGATTGTTGTGTTAATAGAACGTTGGTGGCCATGTTTCCTGCCTTATTTATTCCCTTCTCATTGATTCGTCTCCTTACATTAGAATTCTTTATACTGATTACGAACCTTTCTTACAATCTGACACTACCACTCAAGTTACACGCGTGACGAACCTTTTCTCCTATGAATGTTGATTTTGATGTATTATTGAACCTTGGTACCGGTTGCTTGTAGAAATTTGTTTCCGCGTGGTTTATCTTTCTTACTTTCCCTTGCCGGAGCTTTGCTTATATGTGCCCTGGTTTCCTTTTCGCCTGACCGCTTTGCCATTATGCGGCTGTTACATTTGATAGTTTTTACGCGAACCGTTATTCTCGGAACTTGCATATTTGGTGGATTCAATAACGAGGTTTACTGTGGGAAGACCAAGCGTTGCTCGAACAACCGCCAGACTTCCGGTATCAACAAACACTGCATGTAGTTAAAGAGACATCTCAGCGGACTTAATTGCAGGGATTCTTCCCTTTCTATGCGTGCCCAGGTATTGTAATAACCTCATTCAGAAGCTCGTTATGCAGGCAAGCGGATGAAATCAAACGATTACTGGTTGATGGCTACCCAAGAAAACTGTGGATACCGTGTTCCTCACTGGTGGTATGCATTCCGCACACCGCACACCAATACACATGTGACACGGAGGTGCTTCGGTGACCATTGTCTTTGCACCGTTTCGCTCTCCGTGTTCATTCTATTACGTGTCCAATTATTTCAAAGAATAGCCTTCCATTCTTCGTCGGCAACATCCATATGTACATGGTGTGTATGTAGGTTTCTTTGTAACCCATGTAGGATGAAGACTGCATGAGTGTAACACTCAATCAAAACTACCAAGCGCGCATACACTGAATTTGAAGTGGTAATTATTACATGGTTGCTCTGTTCACCCTTCAGGCCGCTACGTCAACGCTGTGCACGAAGACCCTGAGTCAACGGATAGTCAGACAAGCATGGAAAACAATTGTACTCAAAGATAAATCCGTCGTACCCCCGTATTCTTGCCAATTTTCGTTTCCCTCGTACCGCTGCGTGTTGCGTGATATATCACTGGACACAATCTTTTTACTCCCTTAATTGCAGCTTTCAAAGTGGTGACGCTGCCAGGTTTGGAATTGTCGATATCCACGAGGAAGTCTGATGGAGATCAGCGCCCTACCACTCTGAGCAACTGCGGAGATTTAGGCCACATTTTTCGGTCACTGATGAACATCTAACAATGTTTGTCGGAAGCCCACAACAGCTGGACGGCGAGTGTCAAATCCACACCGGACAATTTCACTGTGGAAGGTACTATCCCATTGGGACTATCAGGTGAGGGTCTATCTCTGGAACGTCCTACTGGGGTCCCATTACAAAGTGATTCTGGGTATCCAGAAAGGTTCATAGAAAGGCATAGTAGACCGAAACCACCTTCCGAACAGGTGGCCACAGTTAGAAAAAAGAAGGTTTATATAGAATTGCCTTTTAAAGGTGATTATAGCATGCATCAGACAACCCAAAGACTAGTGAATTCGATTAAACGAACATTTAACGCAGCGGAACTCTGTGTATTAGCCCGGACCCAGAAACTGCCTGTCCCTTCAATCAAAGGAGATCAGCCTGTCGGTGCCACCTCACATTGTGTCTACCAATTTACATGTAACTGCAAAGAAAGTTACATAGGCAGAACCGAGAGGTGCTTGATCTCCAGAGTGAAGGAACATTTGCCTAAGTGGGTGCAGAGCTCTGTATTACAGAAGAACGACAGTGTTGTTGAAACACGCAAGCAACCGGCGTCCGCAGTCGCAAGACACGTCCTGACCACTGGTCACGTTATCGACCCAATGTGTGCATTCAGAATCCTATTACGTCACTCCAATCCAAGATTCTTGCGGTTTGCTGAGGCGGTCGCAATCAATCGACTGAAGCCGACCTTGTGTGTTCAGAAACAATTGCTCGTAAACTTGACCCTTCCCTGGACGTAGTGACCTTTCCTAAACCACCGATTGACTATCAACCCTGCTCCCTAACTGCTCGATATAAAAAAACCCGTTTCATGTTATTGCAAATTTGGTACTGACGAGTCAATACGAAATGCTTGCATCTACCAGTTTTCGTGTTCTAACAGTTTTGTTCAAACTTCTGAAGGGAATGAACTGTTTCAAATTTTTAAAGCGACGAATTCCCGTTGAAACTTGCAAGTTGTTGCGCCGTGTGGCCAGCTTGAGATGCAAGATAGCTCGTGAACTTGTCAAGATATCGTTTCTTGCTGAATGCACACGTGACGGTCGATATCCCTATCAATTCCTGCGGCTACTGAGAAAGAATAAGCTGAAAGTGACGAACAATAACCTCAGGCGTATTGCGACTGCACACATCGAAACTGCGCAAATGCGACTTGTGGATTTGCGTCAAACACATTGTCGTCTTCTTTCCATCGTAGAAAACTTATCATTATGCGGTCGTATTGTGTTCACACAATTCTGTAAGGCGATCACCGATCGTACGAAGAGAACTTACATCAACCGTTTGCAGAAGTCACGTAAGAAGTCTGCTGAAGAACCAGTTCCACTGGATCCCAGTAAGTATGTATTGAACTGTTCTTCAGTACAATTGAATTCTATGCAATTAGAAGCCTTAGCTTTGGGTCTAGATTATAAAATACCATCATACAGGCCTAATCGTATTTACATTGAAGCTCAATTTGAGAGCTTAATTGATCAATTATCAGACCTTCAGCCAACTACTGCTGACAACCTAGGCTGGCTTAAGACCAAACTGACTGATATAGCTAACGGGTTTATCATGACCCCAATCAGCGGCCGGTGTGCTATCACAAAGCAACACCTGCAATCACTAAAAGAACTTAAATCAAAAAATCTAGTAATACTTAAGCCAGACAAAGGCTCTGGGACAGTCATTTTAGACAGGGACGCATATGTACAGAAGATGTTGTCAATACTAGAGGACCGAACGAAGTTTCAGCAAATAGACACCGTAGACAACGTCAATGAAATAGAAGGTCGCATAGCACGGCATCTCGAACTCCTCTTACAGCTGCGCTTAATCGATGACAGGACTTACAAAGCTCTTAAACCATGTGGGTCGTCGACACCTCAGCTCTACGGCCTCCCTAAAACACACAAATCTGGGATGCCTCTTAGGCCTATCCTGGCAATGACCAATTCTCCGTACCATAAATTGGCACGTTGGTTAGTCGAAATCCTAACTCCATTGAAACAAAAGTTTCAAACACATTCTATTAAAGATTCTTTTGAATTGATCAGTGACTTAGAAAACATCAATCTTGCTAATGAGTTGATGTGTTCTATAGACGTTCAGTCACTATTCACGAATGTCCCGTTACACGAGACAATCGATTTTATTGGTGAGCTCGTTGAAATGAGCCACATTACTCTGCCTCTACCTAATGATATTCTGAGGGAAGCATTATTGTTATGTACTGAAAACATCAGCTTCCGTTTTCTTGATCGGTGCTACCGCCAAATAGACGGGGTAGCCATGGGAAGTCCATTAGGGCCCATCCTGGCAGACTTTTTCATGTTAAAGATTGAGCGGGAGTTAGCCACAGACATAGCGGGTCTGTCATATTACAAACGCTACGTCGATGATACACTAGCGTTCAGTCGGTCCAAGCAGGCAATAGATAACCTAGTGCAGCGCCTAAATAGTTGTCATCCCAACCTGAAAGTAACATGTGAATTTGAGACCGACAACTGTTTGCCGTTTCTAGACATACTCATTAGTCGCCGGGAGGATGGCTCTATCAAAAGAGCCGTCTATAGGAAATCCACGTGGTCGGGTCAATACCTGAACTTCGGTAGTTTCACACCGGTCCATCACAAACGCGCACTGGTGAATACACTATTCACACGAGCAAGACGAATATGTACACAGGACAGTCTTGCGAAGGAATTAGACTTGATCACATCTATACTACAATCTAACGGGTATCCAAAAAGGTTCATAGAAAGGCATAGTAGACCGAAACCACCTTCCGAACAGGTGGCCACAGTTAGAAAAAAGAAGGTTTATATAGAATTGCCTTTTAAAGGTGATTATAGCATGCATCAGACAACCCAAAGACTAGTGAATTCGATTAAACGAACATTTAACGCAGCGGAACTCTGTGTATTAGCCCGGACCCAGAAACTGCCTGTCCCTTCAATCAAAGGAGATCAGCCTGTCGGTGCCACCTCACATTGTGTCTACCAATTTACATGTAACTGCAAAGAAAGTTACATAGGCAGAACCGAGAGGTGCTTGATCTCCAGAGTGAAGGAACATTTGCCTAAGTGGGTGCAGAGCTCTGTATTACAGAAGAACGACAGTGTTGTTGAAACACGCAAGCAACCGGCGTCCGCAGTCGCAAGACACGTCCTGACCACTGGTCACGTTATCGACCCAATGTGTGCATTCAGAATCTTATTACGTCACTCCAATCCAAGATTCTTGCGGTTTGCTGAGGCGGTCGCAATCAATCGACTGAAGCCGACCTTGTGTGTTCAGAAACAATTGCTCGTAAACTTGACCCTTCCCTGGACGTAGTGACCTTTCCTAAACCACCGATTGACTATCAACCCTGCTCCCTAACTGCTCGATATAAAAAACCCGTTTCATGTTATTGCAAATTTGGTACTGACGAGTCAATACGAAATGCTTGCATCTACCAGTTTTCGTGTTCTAACAGTTTTGTTCAAACTTCTGAAGGGAATGAACTGTTTCAGATTCTGGAATTGTCAAACGGGGAAGCTATCGATGCATTCCACCGGGCAAACGTTTGGGACATCCCGTACTTGACGAGAAGTTCACGAAACTGCAACCTCCACTAGACGCCCTCCTTACAACTGAGGGCCTACCGTCAACAGTTCCATGTCTGTAGGCAGCCCAAGAGGCAAACGGACTGGTTGTCTGTTCATCAACTGCCGGGTCTGGCCGAAAGAGGTTAAGGGAGAGAGCACCCAGAAGAACCCCAGAGACGCATTCTTGAACACCCAGTGAAGGAGTTCTGTCGGCGAAGGTTGAGGCGGTTTTCTGTTCTACCTAATGGCCACCTTACGCCGTGATGCAGTTGACCGAGAGACTTAAGACGGTCGATGACGTGGTAGCCGATCATCAGCCTCGCGACATGGGTGACCAGCCAGAGGACCAGCCCTCAGTGTATAGACGAAGCCCAGGCTGGTATCCGGGACATATCCATTCAATCTTATTTCGACGAAACAAGTTTGCGCCGAGTTACAAGCAATCTGTCGATCTAATAAATGCCTCTCTCAATATTAAACAGCAGAGAAGATAGTCCTGACTCGAGACGGTCGCTTAGAAGGCGCACATAAGAGCTGGATTTAATGCAGCACTAGGAACGTAAGTATGAAAAATTAAATGCCTCGCCTCAAATATGAAAAGATCCTCGAAAATTGAACGAAAGATACGTCCGTATATCAAAATCGAGAAATGGGCATCGCTCGGTAGGCGAGAGCAATAAAACGGATTTGAGTTCACTCAAAAAAGTGGTCAGTGGCTTAGTCGGGGCAAAACGACTCTCCGCCTCACGGGAAACGATGGGAATTACAATTTACCCCCAGAAAGCATACAGAAGGAAAATGTTTGATTTTGGCATTTGGGAATTCACAGGGTTCAAACTAAACGGCAGTTAGAGAAAGGGTGGCAATAGCGGAGGTGAGAACAACGGTGAGTAATGCAGTTTATATAAGGCGGGATCACACTTAAACGCTAATCAAAAGAAACACAGCGATCCTGAAATAATAATTCAAAAAACTCAACGAATCAGTGTTAGCAGCTCTCTGCTTGGAGACTGCCAACGACGTCCCTGGTCGAACAAATCGAGTACATCGTACGGCCATTCACTCATTGTAAACCGCCAGACCTCCGGTGCCATCGACTTGACCGCCGGAATCCATTGCAGACGAAGTAAGCTGTATGGCCTCTTTTATATTCCTTTTCCTACCGACTGCACCCAAAGACTAGCAGAGTTTACCATATAGAGGACAATAGCTGGAATGTTACGCGTTGGTTTAACAGACACCGAGGCGTCACAAGGCGTAACCGGAACGCGCACAATACGCAGACTCTTGGGCAATAGATAGAAACCACATTGTCAGCGCATCCTTATAGTCGAAAGGAGAGCGGAATTATTGCACCGGTCGCAGTAGTCGGATGCCACACAGAGCATAGATTTGTTGCTAGACCCGATCTTCTTTTCTGTGTTGTAGGAAGGACAGATTTACTGGGTCTTCTCAGATTCCCACTTGATTCGAACACACCTCGGCTAAGGACCCCACAGGGCATCACTGATTTACAAACTAGGTTTAAGCTGTGCTAGAAACTGATTTCTTCTTTCATTTTATCGCCGCCTCTCCGTCGCGGACCACCAAAACGACGAATTATCCGATCGAGAGGATCTTCCGTCAACTCGCTCAGTGCCAGATGTTTGAGGTCAGTAAACAAAAGTCGGCCATATGTACTTGCTTGGGGGAGCAAGACCGCGCAGGCACTCTAAAGCATGGAACTGGGGATACGCTGCCAATCAAGATGACACTACGCAGGACACCCGAATGCCTCGGGGATGAGGCAATTAAGGCGATGGGCGACACGCTACAAAACAATGTGATCCGACCTTCGAGTTCTCCATGAGCTACCCCAATAGACCTTGTTGAAATGGCCGATGATCTGTGAGTATGCGTTGACTACAGGAAGTTCACCCAATTGACAAAGGAAAACGTATTATCGTTGCCGCGAATCGACTACCTCTTTAGTGCCACCAGCGAAGCCATCTATTACAGCATCCTAGTTTGGACGCTAGGTTACTGGCAGGTAGGGTATCGAAAACTTGACTGATATAAGAAGACCTTCACCGTGCCGCTGGGTCTGTAGTGGTTCCAAGTAGTACATACTGGAATGTTAAACTCCCCGGCGACATTTAAGCGCCTAACACAGAACCTGTCTATTGTATTTGAATTTTGTCGCAGCCTGCTGTGGGTCTGAACAAGAGCATGTGGGCAACCTGGAGTCTTTGCTGGATGGCCTAGCGGTTTGAAACCAAGACCCCCAGAATGCCGGTCCCTGCCCCAAGAGGTAAGATTTCTGGGGTACGTAATCTCTGGGTCAGCTACTCACACAGACCCAGGAAGGACAGAAGAAATCCAAGTCGGAGGACGCAAACAAATTGAACAGTCTAGTGTCGTCGCTTCGATAGCGACTTCGCCTGCATTTCCACTCCACTGTTGCAAAAATAATCAGGAATTCGAGTGTGCAGAGAATTGTGACCATGATTTTAAATCGCTGCAGAAAGCTCTGTGTACGGTGCCAATACCAGCCTCTCTGGATCTGTTGAAATGCCGGGGGATTTGTATCGGACATCGACGCAAGCGACAGTGCAATCGGAGCAGCCCCTTCGCGGTAGCCTGTGTTCTGAGAATTACTGTACAACGAGAAAATAACCGCTTGCGCTGATATTTTTTGCGCCAGACTTTCCGCGTTATCTTTCTGGCAAGGCTTGCCCTGCGCACAGAACACCAGTCCCTTCGTTGGCTGCAGAACTTTAGCGACCCAGATGGGCAGTTAGCCCGGTAGCAGGAGATCCCGCAGGAATCTGACTTCGTATGTGAAAACAGATAGAGCAGTCGACACTCCAGCGCTGACCCATCACCGGGGCGTCCCGCGTTCGATCATTGCGACTGTCCATCCTACACTGCGCAGCACGTGGCGCCGACTGATCGTTAGAGTGTAAAATATAGCAGCTGGCAGCGGGCTCAGGCAGCAGACCCCGGAACTGCTCTAATCCATGACAGGTGCGGCGATTACCATGCAGAAAATCAAGCAAAGAAATGAGGGGAAATCTTTCTTTGGGAGCTAAGGGAACGGTTCAAGATGACGGAGGGAGTGTTCAACATTCGGTATGGGCCTGTCGACACGAGAAAGACTGTGATTTTCCAGTCCACCGTACATGAATTCCCAAAAGACTTTCATCACGAGCTCGGTCGTGAGGGAATGGCTGAACAGAGGACTAGTACATGACAGCGATTCTGGTGGCCGCATCGGTGGAGAAATGTCAGGGTGTTATGCCAGCTTTGAAAAAATGCAACACCTTCGAAGACCTTCAAATAAGGCATCGAGCACCGCTGCAAGTAATAATTGTGGTGTACCCTAACGAGTTGGTCGGCGTTGTCATCGTAGGGCTGTTTTGTGAGGTATCCGAGAGAGCCGGTACGTCTTAGTCTTCGTGGATTAATTCACCAAATGATGTGAAGCAGTCCAGCCCCCACAGGTGAAAACACCGACGGTAGCGACAGTCCTTGTTGACCGTTGAGTGTACGTTTGGGGAGCCGCTGGCCAACTCCATTCAGTCCATGTTCCTGATGTGAAGGCTCCTTAGTTCGCGAAATGTGTAAGCTACTAGGAATAGACAAAACGCGAACCACAGCTTACCACCTGCGAGGCAATAGGCAGGTAGAAAGGACGGACCTACATTTCAAGAGACTTCTTAAGGCTTTTGCAGAAATGAATGTCTTCGGATGGAACTTAGCATCACCAAAGTGTCCGCTGCCTTACCACGGTGCTGTTCGTGCGTCCACTTACCGAACCTTATACTGTTTGAACCGGCCAAGAAGTCAGACTTCCCGGAATACCCTAATGCCAGTCACGCAGCAACCCGCAATCCTTAGTGAGGAGAGATGCACAACACTAGTGCAACTGATGAGATGGAGAAATTCCGTGAGGGACCACGCTATAAAAGATATTACTCTCAAGGACAAAACGGCTGTTGTTGGGCCTTCTGACACGTGTGAAATCTTCAACTCACATTTTGCTGCTTTGTTTAGCGTAGAAAGCACCCTATTACCTGCTAATAATACGTCAAAAATAGATTAGGTATTGAGTAATTTTCTGACTGATGTGCGAAGTATTCGTTCACATTTAGCCACCGTTAAAACCTCGTTGCATCCTGGGCCAGATGGTATCCCACCAATGGTCGCCCAACAAGGGGGTGAGGATATAATCATCCTCTTACTCAATTTGTTCAATCTATCATTTCTATCCAGCACATTCCCTCCTCAGTGGAAAACCTCAATCATTATGCCTCGTCACAAGAGTGGTACAAGGCAGGACGTTAGTAACCATCGTCCCATCAACCACACATCAATCTGCTCGATAATGTTTGAAAGGATAGTAAAGGTACACACTGTTGAGTACCTAAGTGCCTCATAAGCCCCTCTTGATCAAAATAGCATCTTTTGGCATACAAGATCCCTTGTGTAGCTGGCTTTCATCATACCTTGGAAGCCGCACTCGGAGATTCGAAATAAAAGAATATTGCTCAACACTAAAACCGGTTACTAGTGGGGTCATCCAGGGAAGCATTCTGGGACCGTTTTTAATCTCAATGTACACGGATGGCGTATACAATGTTTTCAAACATGACAAATCCTTTCTGTTTGCTGACGGTATCAAAGTCGTTTACACATTCCGCCAGCCCAGTAACATCGCCTTTTGTGTACGAAATACACGACACGACCAAGTGTCACTGCAACTGTGGTGGAGAACATGGCTGAGGACATACTCAGCGAACAAATCGAACATAGTTACTTGCGTTCGTAAATTACTTAATCGTTGTGATACTGATATAGCTGGTTCGGTCAAAGATCTAATAATACGGCATTCAAACTCCTTCAGTTCCTTCAAACAAGTGTGTTTTCAGGCAAAAATATCTAGAACAACAATAGGCTGTATCAAAAAGACGTTCGACCTACCGGCTGCAAAGCTGACGCTTTACAAAATGTACGCCCGACCTCAACTTGAGTATTGCACATTCGTCCGATCTACGCAGGTTTGATAGGTTTGTGTTAGAAAACATTCAACGATCATTTACCAGAAGCATACTAAGACATTCTCCTTCGTTCACCTACGGAAAACGCCGTCAGAAACTTGATATTGATCCACTTTGGTTGCGTGGACTAAAGTTAAACCTGACACGCTGTATCAACTCATACATTCAAATGCCATCACCACAGCGTTTACCGTTCATATTTAACACAACTCCCTGTATAGTTTAAGAAAAATGACCTCCACTTCGCCAACCCTGCCATCTCGGAAGACGATACTCGCAAAATTTTTACTCTGGAGTGCTACATTTGAAATAAACTTACGGATGAAGTCGGAGAGATAGGCAACAATCAGCGTTTTGAAAAGGGTTTGAACATCTATCACACGATATCAAACACGCATATCTTCAAACACTCTGTATCACCTGATGACGTTTTGAGTGTGGCCTGAGAAAAATTCAGCCATCGGCTGCGTATGTAGTAGACACCAGACCCACTGTCTACCTCCCCTCGAAAACAGCCTGCTTGGAACTGTTCGTTGTGTCATATACTCACGCGACTATTTAGCATTTAGTTCACCGCATGCTCACTAAACCGTCTATAACATAAGACCATTTTATTAATGTGTTCAATCATGTATACGTATTACCCAGATTGCTAGGAGATGTAAAATTAACGTTTATTAACAAATCCAGCAGAATGACGTCATGCGATCTCTTTTTATCACGCGCACATTTCATGGGACCTCCCAACTCGCCGACTCAATATTCCGTTTGCCCGGATAAATCCCGAGTGAATAGAAAAATGTCACAAGAACAATTTGACAGGGTTATATATTTCAATAGCCATGGCAAGTACACTAATATTTGTCAAAAAGTTTCGCATACGCATTGTTCGTCTTAGTAAATGTAATCAGCCAGCATTTTCTCACCTAACGTGGGAGATTGCGCTCTCTCCCTTGGCCCCACATGTGTGCGTTGTGCAAAGACTTTCGCTGCGACGGATGGGCAGATGAAACTTTATCTCGGCTGCACAAATCGCAAGGTTTACAACATTTTCCACAGTTTCTGGCAATCGACGTAGCTATGCGTTGCAATCTGCCCAAACGTTCGCTTGATATCGAAAGTCTCCATCTTGCCTTGCCAAAGCCGACCTAGTTTGACAGTTTCCGGAGGCTAATTATATGCCGAAGTGGCGAGGCACTCTAAAAATGCATTCGGACGTTCTCACCAAAGTGAGCTTGAATTATTGAAACATTGCCCCTGTTGATCCCGGACGTCTAGTTGTTGTTCGAGCTGCGCTTAGTCTTCTGGCAACGTCTATCAATATGCTGGATCCACGATAGTCGCGTCTGTAAGTAACGAGCGTATATAAATTCTGAGCCCGTCGAGCAACCATTTCGAATCCAAAAAGGAAGACGGTCGTATTGGCAAGTTTCTTATTAATAAGGTGCTAACGTTCAAAACAATATGGTAAACCAAATAGTGGAAGACAACAACAAACCTCGATATTGAATCCACCAAGTATTCAAGTTCCGAGATTAACGGTTCACGTAAATATGACCAAATGCAACAGTCACGTAATGGCGAAGCAGTCAAGCGAAAGTGAAACAGGGTACATACGAACAAAGGTCCGGCGAAAGAAAGTAAGGAAGAAAAACTACGCGGAAACAAGTTTTGCAAGTAACAGTATCAAGATTTAATAATACATCAAGATCCGCATTCATAGGAGAAGTGATTTGTAAGCGCGTAACTTGAACGGTAGTGTCAGATTGTAAGAAAAGCTCGTAATCGGTATAATTAATTCCAACTCAAGAAGACGAATCAATGAGAAGGGAATAAATAGAGCAGGGAACGTGGCCACCAACATTCTATCAACAAAACAATCATCAAACACTCACGCAAGCAGCTACTTCAACAGCCCCCACATATCCTTTTAAAGGTTTTATTAATGCAACTGCCCATTTTTAGACTAAATCTCTGGAGCGAGCGAACTATCAATTCTCCTGTTGCGTGCGTCAAAGTTTCATGAACTACAATCACTTTCTTTTTGACCACGTCTTTGGTAACAGATTTTACGTCTGTGCTACCGTTTAATTATTCGTTCTGTGTCGTTTGTAATTATCTGCAATGGTCGCGCATAACCCAGCGTGCCCCGCGCAGATGCGTTGAGTAGTATACATTATTATTTTTATAACTGCAAATTCCACCTGCACACTATGCTTGCAACTTTTCTGATAGGGTTCGGCGAGGCCGCCAAATTTCATGAACACATCTGGAGACATCTCACAGACATTAGAAGGACTATTGTGTTAGGAAGGCGTTTGGAGCTTCTTCACACGTTGGCGAGAAAATGTGGTTGCACTACACAGTTCCGAGCGAATTCCCTGGGAAGGAACTTGTCAACCTAGTGACAGACAGCGGATCTTGGATTACTTCGAGCAAATAAATCCATACCCACGGACTGCAGTCTATGAACTATTATCGAACGTCTCGAGGTCCTACTGGAGGTTCAAGTTCGGAACCATCTGGGCATAGAAAAAGCGCCTGAGTTGTGTAACGCAGTCCAATCTACCAAGCGCGCATGCACTGAATTTGAAGTGGTAATTGGTACACGATTGCTCTGTTCACCATTCAGGCCGCTACGTCAACGTTGTGCACGAAGACCCTGAGTCGAGGGATATTCAGACAAGCATGGAAAGCAATTGTACTCAAAGGTAAATCCGTCATATCACCATAATCTTGCCCACTTTCGTTTCCCTCGTACCGCTGCGTGTTGCGTGACATATCATTGGAAACAAACTCTCTGATCTTCCTCTGAATTTCACGTGAGCGCGGAATATTAGTGACAGTTTTGCCCCTCATTCCCATTTTTCCATTATTTTTATGTGCTCATCCACTGTGCATGTCGTGCACAGTTTTCACCTACCGTTAAACTATGCACATGTTTATAATAGTCAAGAGACCTCCGAATGACCAAAATGAATGCAATCATACTTCACTAGGCTATCAGTGACAACAGAATTAACGGACGGTCAGGAAAACTACGGGAGTTCTGACGATTTACGAAAATCGAGGAGTTTCGCTCGCAAAAGTGGTTCAAGGTGACCATCGTAATCTTCCAATATACCAGTATCCAGGAAGCAAGGATATTCCGGAGTTACTGTGGACGGCTGAAGCGTGGTCGAAGCTGTGACAATGCCACCAGTGCAGCGCAGATAAAGATAGATGGGCGATCCGTGTAGTACCGTCGGGCGACTGTCACATATAGAAGAACAGAGTGGCGTGTGTGCCTAAATTTTGATCGTAATACAAGGTCACTTTCAATCAATTCGAACAATGCGCAAGAGTTACGTAAATACGTTATCGTACAAAAGTGAAGCATCGTTATTGTACGGAAATGATAAAAATATCCACCTGTTCTTTAAGGGCAATTTTGCCGATTCGCACACCAGCTGTCAGTTACGAGGTGTTATCGTCATAGCGGAGAGGTGTGTCGAAAATCATGCATCTTTCGACAATATGGAAGAGCAGGTCATCTACAATCCAGAAACATCCTGGCTTTTCAGCAAGCCTAATGAACCTATTGAACCTGTTGAACTGAAACGAATGGTTGATCATCGACATTGACTAGTAGACGTAGACCGTGATTTACCTAGTTATCTTAGGTGGAGAAATTAGTTCACCGCACATTCCAGTTTGTCGTCTCGGTGCATAGTGCAGAAATTTAAATCACCGAAATCGGTGTCATGGACTCACATCCGGTTGTTTTAACTGGTCGTTACTTGAAAACGACCTTATCATGTGTCTGCTGAAAGTCGGTATGGCTGCTGTTGTGATTGCTTGCGTGTGGCAACCTTAATACACTGTTGCCGAAGTAACGTATGGCTATATACATGATAATGCAGATATTATTCAGTACATCAGGATACTTTCCATTTTTAAGAAACGGATTATATTGCGGCTTTCAGGGCGATGTTCGGGAATCGTGCACTTCGCACTTTCTCACAGTTCCAGGAAGGTCTTTGGCGGTACATGAAGGATATGTGCGTCATTTACGATCGTGGGACAATCCGTAGGTCGAAAACGGTTCTCAAGTACGTTAAGGTAAGTTGGCCTGATTCCCTGAAAACCGTCCTGGCTGATCACCGTTGTACGAACTACGAGGGGCTTAGTAGCTTATGCAAGGGTTTGTGACGTGTCTAGTGGGTTGACGCATGCTAGTTTTAACAAACCAGCCCTCGCGACACATGTTGCAGTTCACGATTTCATGTGGTCCGACGAGTTGCCGGTCTGGTTGTGAGCTCTTTCGAGTTAAGGCACAGCCACCCTCTTAATCGTCTGGTATATTAGTCCCGTTCTACAAATCGAAGACTCACCATGATTGAACTGAACGAATGCAGAAACCTGTTCCAGTACAATACAGTAAATACCTGCAGTGATCGTGCATAACCCAGCGTGCTTCTCACATATGCGTTGAGAAATATGTATTATTATAACTGCTGACGTTAGGCTATATGCAGCCGATGTTTACGCGAAGCTTATCACGACTGCTGACGTAGAAAACATCTGCTGCAAGTTGAAGCCTGCATTGTCCAGCGGTTTTGTTGTGTAAGAATGACAACGGAACATTAGAGAACCTGTAAGAAGTGCTGCCGATGATCAGTGCGATAGGTGTGGTGCGCACCATGCGGGATAAAGGCAACAGATACATGCACATCTGCTTTGCCCAGTAAAAGCAAAGTAAACTGTTCCAGCGTTTCCGGCATATTGTGAATGTGGATTCCACGTGACAAACCGGCAGAAGTTTGCCATTAAACATTTCTTGCCCTTGAAGCTGGAGGTTATGCCAGTTCCTGGTAACAGACGGCATAGGACACGGCCGACCGGCCATGTACGGGTACTCTCCTACTGAGAAGTATGCGCCACTGCGTAGGCTGTTGGAAATTTTCCCAGAAATGATGGGAGGGCACATTCGGGTGAAGATGTTCTTGATGGATAAGATTGCTCCGCAAACGAGGGCGGCCCCTGTGGTGTTCGGCTGCGACGTCATATTGTGTTACTTCCATGTACGTCACGCCTTCCAGACGCATGTAGGTGAATGAAGTTCGCTCGGCATGTTTGTTAAAAGACAAACTCTTCGCAGTCGTTATCTGTTCAACCGAATGGATACGATAGACAGTGAGGGGAAGTGAGTTGCACCTTCATATGGTAGACGGTGGGTTCAAACATGAATTGAATAACATCCACCTAACGGATGGGAAGTTTATGGATTATTTGTTGTGCTATTTGCTGTATATCAAGCCCAAGTGAGCCATTCATGCACAGGGAGATGTCGTCTATTCCGACATTCGCACAAATAATAGACTGGAGAATGCTAAGGGGGGGGGGTCATAAAGAAGATGCACCCTCAAGACGTCCCGGCCGTTCCCACTAAAAACAGGTGACTCCAGAGCGAGTGACTGATGCAAGAGTTTGAAACGCAAACTATCTACGGATACGACCGTCGTGAAGTTGTCGATGTTGACTTGTACGTCAGGAAAATTCTCTACCGGATGAGCACATTGGCAATTCATATTGTCCGAAAACATCTGAACGGGTAGACCCCACGAATCCATTTCGAAAGAGTGTCTGAATGCAAGTAGAGTGGTTCTATAGTTCACCTTGAACTTCACAGTTTTGTATGCAACGTGATGGCGACGTCTTCGACGTCAATGGCATGCATGGTATTTGTGAGTGTCATCGTTATCGGTCAATGTGGCTCTCATGCGTACATATTCTGTTGGTGTTCCGGACGTATTTCTACCCTTATAATAAGTCTTTCTGCAGTATTTGATTCGGTATGCGAAGGCGTTTTACTCATTCATGAGCGATGGCCGATAGATTAAAACTTGCCAATTCAATGGCTGGTTGGCCCGCAGCTTCGGCTTCTCTCTGCAGCCAACTCCAATGGACACTATAAGCCCTTCCATAATTCACTCTCAAAACTGCATGACTGCAGCAGCCGCACGGTACTGGCATCTTGTAACAACACCCTTGCCATCGCGAGTGAGATAGTAGAACGTGCTAAGACTGGCTTATCTTCGTATGACTTTCCCGTCGTCTCACCTACAAGCTGTAAGCAACCTAGATGGGTCAAGAAGCCTGAAGCAGGATTGCCATGCGGACACTGCGGCGAACCAGTAGAGATCAATAGCTACCGTCGTGATGCCCATCAATTGGTTCTTCACTCTGACTGTATTCAGATGGCCGACATAACTGGGTGTCCATTCTGTGGCAACCAGCTTCAACTTAGATTTGTCAGTCCCCTCTACTTCAGCCGTTGTTTGTACTCCCCCAGTGATTATGAATAAGAGGTCCTACAGAGCAGTGGATTTCGACGTAGACCGGTCCGCGGCCAGTGTTACATTTGTGCACGAGCAGAAAAAAGCGCGAATCAGTCTTACTTGCGGCGAACATCCTGCTGACATAATTGAGGAAAGTGAGTCCCCTCACATATGTGAACACAGTTGCAGATATCCGATCCGATGAACGGGATGACGAAGACTTTAACTGATACGCGGCTTCTGCCACCCGGCAGGATATCCAGAACGCATGCAAACCAACGTTCTGCGCTGGAGAAAACCTGTGATAGTATGTACCATTTTCCAGCGGCAAACGGAACACTAATGTCTGTTTCCCCACGATGTGTTTTCGCGCGTTTCGTCATACGGTACAGTTTGCCCTCACTTGTAAGCTAAGACAAACTGAGTGGCAGTAGTAGGTGTTTTCGCATGGATTCATTCATTCGTAAGCTGGAACAGTTGCATGGTCATTTCGTAAGCTTTTAAACTGGCGGTGCTATTCGATGTTTTTCGTTGACCAGGTCACCTTGTCTGCATTCCAGCGGACGTCATGCTTTCAGGTCAGTGTTCAACCTTCTTGGCAGCGACTGGCCAGGCATGCCAATTGCAACTGGAAGAATACTTGCCAAGTTTGTGAGAGTATGTATACGTCGCAACACGTTCACCCGTGCATCTTAAGTTAGCGGCTTTATAAAAAGTTTAATTATGTTGATCAACCGACGAATCAACGACCGAAATTTTACTTACGTTTCCAACCTTAAGTACACTCAAATTTCAAGATAAACATATATTACCACGCGGATGACGTAGATTTTCATTATATTCCACCATCGATCCACCGTGAAATTCTCGTGAAATGCAACTTCTTGTTATTTCTCCTTTGGTCGGTAAGCGATTGAACTATCGCACATTCCTTACGCCTTCAGAAAATTAAAACAAAAAACACTTCCTGCAAAAGAATCCAACGATTTCAAGAAATAAAACACGTCACAAAATTATAACAATCGCAGAAACTCGAAAACCGTTTTTGCCTGTGAAATTACAGAGATATTTACGGTCTACCGATTACATGCAGCATCATCAGCCGTGGAGTATTTACTCTCGATGCTGATTGGCTGGTTCCTTTACTACAGGCCGAGGCCGACCCCTTGTCATGTTAGTGGTCGTATGGTGTTACAGGAACATGTTCCTGAGTGAACCGGTTCTGTTCATAGTGTGTTAAGTGTGATATTACTCAACTGAATCACCGCGCATTTTGCTAATAAATAATTTTTTGTAATGAGCGATCCAGGCGCATTCTCTCTGGATTTCAAATTGTTATTGAGTGAGATCGAATCGGGAAGTAGTGGCTCTGTCGCTAATGTCATCCGAAAGCTAAGGGAAAGCGAACTAGCCGCCTACAAAGCCGGAGTCGGCGGTCCAACTGGAGAGCTTGTTGCTGCGTTTATTTCTGCTCTAGATGCCCAAGCCAACGAACGAAATTTGGAAATTGAGAGGACATGTGCGCACCACTATCAGGGCCTCGTTGAAGCCACGCGTGATCTTCTCAGCATTCAAAATGATGCAGCTATCATGCAAAATAATATTGGAGCTTTAGACAAGAGTTTAGAAACGGCTGTTGGGCAGGTGAGTTTCTACATTTTGTGTTTTCCTGTGTGCGCACTACTTATTCTTGCTTTTGGGACTGTAAGTAGCTACTTCAGTAAGATGGCGTGCTTATGTAGCCCAGTATATGTTGACCTTCGTATGTTCTTTCTCACGGAGTACTGCACCTCTGAAAACTCGGAGGTGATTTTGTTTGCGAGTTACTCGACTGTTTTCGTATATATACGAAACTTGCACCAAAAATAGTCGACTAAGAAGGATCACCCTGATAATCTCATCTAAGCATCAAGTTCTGGTGTACCGGTCTGTCTCTTGGAATCACGGTGAATACACCAGAAACTGGGCAATACATGTTCCTACATATACTGCGTACTCACCGTGTGTTACTGGAGCTAATCGTATGACTGTACCACCGATTCTTCAATAATTTGTCTCCACGATATACCTGATGTTGTGTATCCCTGTGTATATCGTTCTCTGCAAACAGGTCAACGACGAGTCAATAAATTCCGGATGTGAGACAAACGCCTCTTGTTGATGTTTACGCAAGATTGCTGCGATTATATAGATTTGGTGATAAATGAAGAAGTCATGGAGGTTGTGGACCAGTTTTGCGTGCCTGGAAAGCTGCGTCAGCCACAGTGGGGGTGTTGGGAATAAAATAGAGGCACGTATCTCTATGGCTAAGTGGGATTCGCTAATCTGAGGCACCTCTGGCGACAGAGAGGTATCTCGCTGTAGCTTAAGGGTCGCGTATATAAGACAACAGTGAGGGCTGTATTACTTTACGGTGGCGAAACTTGGCCCATCGGAGTAGAAGAAATGAACCGTCTTGAGGTATTTGATCGCCGATGTCTGCGTTCAATCGCTCGTATTAGGTGACACCAACCAGTATGCAACGAAGAGGCTAGGAAGTGGACATTTGGTAGTGATTGTTAGTCGGATTCCTTTACTCAATCCTGACACCTGCACACACTTAGACGGCTAGGCCATGTGCAAAAGATGTCAGCTGGTCTTCTGTCCCACCGATCACTGTTTACCGATGCTGTGGCCGAGTGGTGTAAGGTGCAAGGTGGACAGATGGTGAGCTGTACTGGGGAAATGTGATCATTCACCAAGGGGCTGGCCAGTGTAGGTCGGGTTCGTCTCCCGAACTGAGGCCCTCGCGACTCACAGAGTCGGTGGGTGAGAGCGGTAGGTGAGATGGCGGCTAGTCGGATTCAGTGACGTGAATGTTGTCTTTGTTTGGCCGAGTTGTCTGTGAGGTGACGCGGGTAAGTGAAAGCTGTGAGGAAGCTGTTTAACTAGTGTCGCCTTACTTTCACTTGTCGCTCGGTTGTTTGTTTGCAGGGTGTAGGCACCTTGATGTTGAATGTTCGAGTGTAGCCGTAGTTATTTTCAATAATTAGGTCCCTTCCACTCCCCTTCTTTTTTCCTTCTCTCTTCCTATATAGGGTTTGCTTTTTCTTCATAGTTGTGTGGTAGTTAAGCATTAGTGTGAACCACTAATGTATTGCTGTTTATGATGATGATGGTGTCGATCTACATACATGTGGATGCTGTAACTTGATAGCTCTCATACTAGTAACACGGGACTTAATTGTAAGACTAGTATCAGAAACATTTGAAATAAGTGAATTCTGTGACCCTAATCTTGATGGTGCATACTGGCACATTCTAAGTTTTCCCGTCGACTTGCATCAGATGTTCTTGTTTTCCTCCGCACACTGGTAGTATGCGTCCACTAAATCACTTGTCTTTACTGATAGAATCATCTGTTTTTCTTAGCCTGCGGTAATGTATCATAGCTTTAGAAGTGGTTACATTCAATTTTCCAAATCAATGGCGGCGCCACCAACTACAACCTCGCGCGTACGAGTTCAAGCCTTGGCCGCCTGGTAACCTCTTGTTTAAGTTTGAGAAAACTCACGCTCCAGTTATAGCCTAACAGGTCATGATGTTCATTGCTGTATTATCGGAATGGAAAACTCCATTCATGACGCTGCGTTCTATTGAACGTTACGCTGACAAATGACGTGTGAAATCACTCGTATAAAAGGTTTATCAGATTGACAAGTGCTGGAAAACTTGTCGTTTTTTTCTAACCATTAGCGTCTGATTACTTGCTAATGCCATCCCTAGTCTTTGAGTTAATTGTGGGCGTTGACTCGTCGATATATGTCTTGTTCAAAAACTTCCATCATTTTTCAGTATACGGATTCCTGTAAAGAATTATCTGTGTGCAAAACAACTTTGGAGCATGTTGATCAATGCATTGAAGCGCTTGAATTGACGCTACCCATCCTGGAACAGTATTCACGTATTGAGCGGAGTATCGCGGAAGGCCGTTTCTACCATGCTTTGCGCACTCTGGAGGATCTCGAGCATTCCCAACTGAGCCGCGTCCGACCCTATGCCTTTTCGGAGACAATCGGGAACATAATTCCCAAACTGCGGTCAGAAATAAAAGTTAGTCTGTGGGTATTTTCTGACGGTTAAGCGTCAATCAGGACCACTGATGTATTGCTGTCTGTGATAACGATGACGTTGTTAGGTATTTTCCAGTTACCGGTACGCGATTATTGGCCTGCGGTCATCCGGCTAAATAAGTTTATTCGCACAAGGGGTTATTGACACATGCAAATCACTTGGTGTCGGTAAATATTCGGAGCCGAATGCGTACGTCCGTCTTCCAACTTGCGTGTAGTTTCATCTTCTTCAAACATCTTGAAGCAGTATTACAAATGAGTCCGTTCCGTCTTTGTTATTTCTTAATGTCCGCAATTTTTATGTCACAGTGCCTTCGGTGCAGAATTGCATGAGTGAAATTCAATTAGAGAACATTAGGTAAGGTGCAAATTAGCATGTTATGGTTTGTATACCATCACATAGGACGCGTTTCCATTCCTTATGTTGCAGTTGGCAACACCTACCCTGTTAAAACGTACGTTCTCGGCCCGAGCCTGATTAGATGGCTGCTGCCACCGTTCGCCACGGCAGTGGTGATGTAAATTCTAACAAGGGGACTTCCAACTGTGTTATATAAAACGTAATGTTCATAAAAAAACAGGCTCCCACCTGAATATAGGCTTGCTATTCACTGCAGCGTGCTATTATACCGAAGCTTGTTCTGAACTAATTGTTTGTATGATAGTCTTGCAAGTGACATCTGCCGATTTTACATGGCATGCAAAGTAGGGTCCTAGCAATCACCAGTTTTTCGCCTGACCACATGGAGTTCCTTGCTAACCGTTGGTGATCTCTGCGACTAGTATCCATTGCGATTATCGTTTGGTTGTCGTACGAAATACGTCTATTGTACATTGCAGACTGCCTTAATGTTAATTGATGCGCTTTCCAGGGTATATGCTGGCTGGCAGCGGCACTGGTTATGATCTTTTCATTTGGTGCGAGATAAATGAAGACATCTTGGGTCAGCACACCGGTTTTTCCACGTCGTTGTCGCGCATAAGCCAAGTTTCCTCATCATGGAGCAGAATGGTTGCATGCTAACATTATGACCCTTACCCTCGTTAATAGCTGGATTTCAGATTTTGTCAATGGCAACAAGCACATCTGGAACGCCGTCCACCACGAGGCCGATCGTGGACAAATAAACAGACTCAACACACTGGCGGCCTCAGCTAAATCCTTTTGAGTTCGAAAAGCCAAAGTAGTATTACGATCACGTGTGATACGGACGCGGTGGTGACAACTAATGCAGTTAGGTGTTGGCGCGAAACATACATAAACCTTAGGTCTGCCTTTTAAAATCGAGAGATGTTGATGAACATCAACATTGAGGCACTTCGTGCGTTTATAAAACTGCTTGAGCGTCCACACAGTTGAATCTTAACAATACCACTGCCCCTCCGTTTCGGCTAACTAGCGCTATTAACTCAGGTGGTGCTGTTATGGAGGTAGTCAATAAATTAAGCGAATTCCAGCGTAAATCGTGCTTCTAGGTTGTAATCTCACATTGTGCTGTTTAAGATGTATGGCTTTTAGTGTACCCTTAGGTGGTGTGTAAAGATGGGTCTAATGAGGGGGTGAGGCTGTCAGTGAACAGCACTGTTGCAAAGGTCTATCAACTTTTGCCATCATTTTTGTAAGAGATCAGAGGATGTGTAGACCTGAAGCTCTGATGCAGTGGGGGGTATTCTATGCCCAGAGACATCTCTGCCTCCGAAGGAGAATCCTCTGCAATACTGTATCATTTGGGCGTCATCTGCGCGATTCGGTTTAGGCCTGCTGATCGGCTCTTCAGAGTGCTTAGCATACCCTGTTAATTCGTAGCTATTAGTTTGGAATCAATGAGCCGTCTTTTTCACATATAATCTCTGGTATCAAATCTACACTCGACGTTACAAATGAGAATAAATAAACTTGTTATTTCCCTTCAAGAGACATCTTTCGATTGTTCTGCCAAACGGTTTTCAGTTATTAAGCAATCCTTTGGATAACTTTCGTTTCAGCTCTCAGCTGCTGCTCTATTAAGTGCCAAGTGTTGTCTAACGGCTGCTGTATGAACGATTTGTTGAAATGACAGAAATCTGCTCTATGGTTACTGCGTAATCCCAGATGTACTTCTTCACAGCAAACCTTCGTGGCTACTGTGATTTTTGCACTACTAGGTAAACTTGACATTTAACGAGACCATCGTATGAGCAAGCAACTGTCATGACATTTTTTGGTCCAGTAAGCTTTCAGTTCCATCATGTATCACTCACTGGCAAACTAAACTTATGCATGTGCTTTAAGCTTCTCCACAGGTGCTGCCTATCAGGTAGTTTACCTATAAACAGTGTGCCCTTGCCAAACTCAAAATGCGGCGTGCGGGCCATTCCAGTGACGTACTCTGCACATAGTGTATTTTGCACCCTTAAACTATAACATATTGCTTAATCTAAGTTTTTACCTCATCGTGATTATTTCAAACAACCTGCTCAAATTTTGACCGCTTCACCTGCCTGAACAACATTCTTCTCTTAGTTTGGGATGTTGCTGACGAGTTGTCTGAACGATTAACGATAAACAGGCGTCTTTGGGGCGTTCAATTGTCAGTTAAGGGCTGGGATAGTTCGTGTGCGTTCAATCCCTTGTCGTGGTCCGGATTGATGGCTTTCCAGTAAAAATTATGTTTGTGGCCCATCCGTGCTTCTTTACTGTTGTCTTCATCCGCTAGCCCGCTGCTACAAGTAGACTGACCTTGTGAACGTCGATGGCACACTCTGCTGGACTCCAAATTGGCAAGCAGTAGATTGCCAATTCGTCATGTATCTTGGAAATCCTTGTGATGTCTTTCACATCTATTAGAGGAATCCTTCTTCCACAACCGCCCCCTTCGTCGAGAAAACGATTCCATCCAATCGGAATAAGCGGAATTGTCGTGAACAGTCGAGAGGTAACCTTCGCTATTTTTTACCTGTTCGGCCTTCATTCCGCTATGCTCTTTGGTGGTTTAGTGACCTTAACTACTTTTTTGATGTCTGTCCTTCGATTTTCCTATTCGAGAATATTTGTAGGTCGCCGTGCATACCTTTGCAATCTTCTCCTTGCCACACACGTTGTTGGGCGGAAAAAGTTGTTTTTTTTGCACCCGTCTTTTAGTGTGTCTTGAGCGCAGTTAACGGGGGCCACCGCGTTACTTTCGGGACCAAGATTTTCCGTGTTAAATATATCAAGGCGGAGAATCCAATTTCTATCAATCGCATTATTGTGCCGTGGACGAACCAGCGTTTTGAGTCGAGGGTTTACAACAATATCGCGTTTGTTGAAACCAGTAACTGTCAACGAGATGCTAGATACCATCACTGGTTAGATGGCTGACAATCCGGTCAAGTGAAGAGACGTTATATGTCACGCACGGAACGGTGTGATTTATTGCCTTATTTGTCGAAGTCATTTATAAGGTGGCAGCATATCACGGTCATTAAAATCCTTCGATTCCGTGTGATTTAAAAGTGGATTAGTCCCTAACACCCATGGTTTGTTTCGTCGCTACTTTTTTTGTTTCTACAATTGCTGGTGACTGAAATGGTGATACTCATGAAGTAGGTTCAAAGTTATTCGTGTACACGTATTTTATTGTGACAGTATGTGCCGTTTTGATTTCTCCCTCCAGTATTTCTTTCTCTGATGCCATGGCAGGCAACTAAGCATCACAGTCAGTCAACGGCAGATCGTTATCGATAGCGATAGCAATATCTCAGAAGCGATTGTAGCCTCTGTTGCTTATTCTTGATGCCAACTTATCGCACTGTTCCGCGTCTAGGCATAATTCTGCAACTGTTATTTTTCGGTTCTCTAATTTTTTTATGAGATCACAGAACGCGAGTTCCTTTAAATTTCGTTAGCTAGCTTCTTCCAGTTAGAAATGACGGGGGGCATCGTACCTCCACATTTGAAAAAATTAATGAAAGTGAGCTCCATTACAATTGTACTGAACCTTGACCCGGTATGACGGTTTGCGTATCTCAGTGACCACCTGTTAGGCTAAACTGGGCTATGTGACGGCCACACTGACGGGCTCACTCACACGGCAAGTCAATTGGAAGAGGTCTGATAAACAAGCTTGGAGATTAGAAGAAAGTTGGCATCTTTTTCTGGAAAAAGTGACAGTTTTGATACACTGTCACTCACCCGCTGCCCTGCCGTACAGGCTTTTGAGTCAAAGGCTTCGGTTGAAAATCGTAATCGTCCTCCTGTCTAGGTCTGGGCGTCCTAGCAATATCGTATCCCACGTTCACCCATAAATACTCACAACACCAGTACTTCCATACTGTATCGACCGTCTAGCAATATAAACTGTGTCGCCCTATTTACTGCATACAACAGGGTTGGTAGGCGAAAACGTGCTATTGCTGACCCCTCTCTCACAGTCCTTTCCAGTTTGGCTCTCAGGACCCACCCGATTCCTTTTTCTGGTGATTACTTTGTAGGTCTCAAAACATATATTGCTAATCATAGTAACACTGCGTCAGTATGTGCAGTCTCATCATCCACTTCCAGGTCTCCCTCATTCCTTACTTATACCTGGAGTGTGAATGAATATAGATGCTTTTAACGTTCTCACCCTAAAACAACAGACCACTGTCGCACTGACGTTAGACTCATTGAATGTCGATGTTTGCTGTGTTTCGGAGACTAGAATCCAGGATAGTAATCAACGTATGGAACTAATAGCACCCGCATTGTCCACCGGATGCTGGTTACACACTTCGGATGACTCCGTGACCTTGCCATCGATCAGAGTGGAATGGCTATGGTCCTCAGCACGTTGGCCACAACCACGTTGGCAGATTGGACTCATGTTAGCAGAAGACTGTACTGTCAAGCCCACCTTCGCATGCAAACCCTACCGAAATCTTTTCATTATATTTCTTTGCACCCGAATGTAGTAACGTTGATATCAAGGACGCCTTTTACTCGCATCTGGCCGTTCACCTTCGGTCGACACATCGTTATGACGTTTTGACCGGAGATACGAACGCCCAGGTCGGCCATCTTGACAATGCCGAGTCTTGTTTAAGTGACGGGTTTGAAACACTATTACATCGGTGGGATGATAGCGAGCAAATATGTGTTGAGCATTAGCTGTTTTTAGCTGTCACTGGCTTTAGACATCGTGCGTATTATACTTGGCACCCTCTTCCCCCAGTCAGGCCTGTTCTCAGATGGACCACGTAGCCGTTAGTTATGGGTGACAGAGCTCCATTCGAGACCGTTGTTCTTATTAGAGCACATACTTGGACTAAGATCACGTTTTGGTACGCAACCGTTTTGTTCTTACCTTCGCTCGACAGCGACCACACTGAGAGCAGTGACTGACTGTTGAGAAATTGACCATGCGGTCGGTAAAGGGTAAGTACCAAACTAGCCTGGAAAACGGGCTTAGCATTTCTCACCCCGAAGATCCTGATAGCTGCTGGACCGAGATCTCACAGACCAGGTAATGTGGTACGGTGGTTCGTGGGTTAAGCAACCGCTGCATTTCAGGGAAATCCCTGGGGTTATTAGATACCAGATGGAACATTCCTGCTGACGGTTCTCATGAAACGTCGATGAGGAATATCGGTAGGAAGCTGATCGCTAATTGCGAGGTTTGGTTGTCTAACTGAGATTGTTAAGGAAATCGAGACCGCATTCGGTTCAGGGGGACATTGGTAGACTCCTCAAGCTTATTCGTGCTACTGATCACAGGCGATTGTCTGTCGATGAGGTTATCAGCGAGGCAGATGACACACCTAACCTGGGCGGAACACTGTGGGCCAATTTATTTGGCCTCCTGTTTTTACTGTGCTACCATAGCAAACTTGTAGTGTACTATCCGGGTCGGTTGATTTGGGACCACCCACTGAAACTGATGTCCGCATTTGTAATTCGGCTCTCAAACGGAATGGGACTGTTGGCCTGGATTATCTTTTGCCGGCACTTTTATGGGAATTGAGGAGACGTTAGTAGAGGCTTTATCTGAGTTGTTTTAACCTGTCTGGGTGACGAGCGGTAGTAGAGAAATGGAGTCATTCACCAGGGTGTTGGCCAGAGTAGGTCGGGTTCGCCTCTCAGACCGAAGTCCTAGCGACTCAGAGTCGGTGGGTGGGAGCGGTAGGTGAGATGGCGGCTAATCGGGTTCAGTGGCGTGAATGTTGTCTTTGTTTTGTCGAGTTGTCTGTGAAGCGAGTGCACTGAATGACGCGGGTTAGTGAAAGCTGTGAGGAAACTGTTCAGCTANTATGACTGTACCACCGATTCTTCAATAATTTGTCTCCACGATATACCTGATGTTGTGTATCCCTGTGTATATCGTTCTCTGCAAACAGGTCAACGACGAGTCAATAAATTCCGGATGTGAGACAAACGCCTCTTGTTGATGTTTACGCAAGATTGCTGCGATTATATAGATTTGGTGATAAATGAAGAAGTCATGGAGGTTGTGGACCAGTTTTGCGTGCCTGGAAAGCTGCGTCAGCCACAGTGGGGGTGTTGGGAATAAAATAGAGGCACGTATCTCTATGGCTAAGTGGGATTCGCTAATCTGAGGCACCTCTGGCGACAGAGAGGTATCTCGCTGTAGCTTAAGGGTCGCGTATATAAGACAACAGTGAGGGCTGTATTACTTTACGGTGGCGAAACTTGGCCCATCGGAGTAGAAGAAATGAACCGTCTTGAGGTATTTGATCGCCGATGTCTGCGTTCAATCGCTCGTATTAGGTGACACCAACCAGTATGCAACGAAGAGGCTAGGAAGTGGACATTTGGTAGTGATTGTTAGTCGGATTCCTTTACTCAATCCTGACACCTGCACACACTTAGACGGCTAGGCCATGTGCAAAAGATGTCAGCTGGTCTTCTGTCCCACCGATCACTGTTTACCGATGCTGTGGCCGAGTGGTGTAAGGTGCAAGGTGGACAGATGGTGAGCTGTACTGGGGAAATGTGATCATTCACCAAGGGGCTGGCCAGTGTAGGTCGGGTTCGTCTCCCGAACTGAGGCCCTCGCGACTCACAGAGTCGGTGGGTGAGAGCGGTAGGTGAGATGGCGGCTAGTCGGATTCAGTGACGTGAATGTTGTCTTTGTTTGGCCGAGTTGTCTGTGAGGTGACGCGGGTAAGTGAAAGCTGCGAGGAAGCTGTTTAACTAGTGTCGCCTTACTTTCACTTGTCGCTCGGTTGTTTGTTTGCAGGGTGTAGGCACCTTGATGTTGAATGTTCGAGTGTAGCCGTAGTTATTTTCAATAATTAGGTCCCTTCCACTCCCCTTCTTTTTTCCTTCTCTCTTCCTATATAGGGTTTGCTTTTTCTTCATAGTTGTGTGGTAGTTAAGCATTAGTGTGAACCACTGCTCTATTTTTATCTGTGGTGATGTGAAAAGTGTGCTTTTATTCGCTTCAAATTTGTATGATGCCCGTTGGTTTTTTTGATGTGCGTGCTTTTCTGTTTTCGTTAACCAGAGCATTTACAGTTTGTCCTTTGTGAAATTTCCAAATTGTGCCTCTAAACAGAATGCCAGTTTGGCTGAATTGACGGATTTTCTAGAACACATTCGAAAGCACTCAACTCGATTAGGTACCATGGCAATGCACCAGGTTGCCGAAGCCACGGGCATGGACATTGAAACGCTAGTGAATCCGGGCGGTGCTAGTAAAGAAAACTCCAACCCTGATAAAATGTCAGGATCTGGGACCCCTAATAAAACTTCCAGTTCCCCTTCGAGAGAAGCACGTGGAGATAATACCGGTGAGTCTGCGATCTTCGTGTATCATTTCGTTTGACCTTCCGCGATTGTCACCCCGTTACATGTTGTAGTTAGAGCGTAACCACTAGTAGTTGTAATACTTCTGATAAGTGCATCTACAGATTTTACGGTCATCCGCTGATAATTAGGGCGAATCGTGCTCTGAATGGAATGGAGAGAGTGTTCCGAACTATGTGGATCATCGTTATAATTTCGATATCGATGCGCTGCGTATTGCAAAACAAGAGATGAGTGTTAATCTGTGTGCAAAATTCGGACGAAGCGGCGGCTAAGATCTGATAACCTTGTCTGAAGTGCCCCGGTTAACCCTGGCACGCAAGGGGTGATGATGGCCGTAGTGCAGCTTTTGTTAATGTTCATCACGTGCTGTAAAGAATTTAAAGTAAATGGCCTACGTCCGGACAGGTGCAAAGATATCAGTTTGAAGTGCTGATTACATTACGTGTGTGAAATAATGACCATCAACAACGCTGAGTAGCAGTATATTCAAATTGGGCTTGTCAGTAGGACTGTCGGAACTAACCAAATGCGGTCACTTTTTGAAGATTATATTTTATTACGTCGAGTAGGATTTCGTTGTGCTTGTTTTTACGGTACTCCTCTCAGTTTCATTCAGTTGATATTGTGTGCTATAGCTTCGTATAAGGTGGCAACTCAGCCCAGGCATCGACAGTACGTAAAACATCAGTAGGGAGTATTTCTTTTTTTGGGATAACGTCCATCATGTTCCTTGAACATCATGAACTTACCGCTACATTTTGTGCACTGTTTCTAAGAGAACTGTCTTGTTGTCGATAGCTAATGAATGCAGTTTCTCTGCACCTTGTGTTTGAACATTCTTATCTGTCTTCGACATTCTGTTCGTGTTAACCCCGTTGTGTGTTAACTGTAGTACACTACGTTCGCAATGCTTGTCTGCGTAAGTGAACAGTCTAAGTGATTCATTCCCAAGATCTCTTCTTAATGGTTACATTCAGAATATTGTGTAGTTTGTTTCACTTGGTCACTTTAGTAAGATTACCAGTAGTTTTTCAAACAGAAACTACATACTGCGTTGAACAAGTAAAACGAGGTGAACGCATCATCATAGACACCAATACGTCAGTGGTTCCCATTGATGCTTAACTACCACAAGTCAGCGCGTCGCGTACCTACAAGCTGCGACTAACTTAATAGGATAGGCGTCAGGCGATCTCCTCAACCCACCACTGACTTTGGTCTCGAAACGTAGCTGGTCGACATAAGAGACAGTTGTTCGCTCAAAACGTACAAGATAACGGCATTAACAACCTAGGGTAACCGCGACTGTCTGGAGTTTTTGGGTCAGCTGTCTTACGTGGACTGAACGCCAGGTTTTTGATTAAATTATGATCGTGTTTTTTGCCGTCATTTAGTTAGGAGATTGGAGACTCAAACCAGCTTAGGAATAGCACGCGTCTGTGGGGTTCTTAGATTCTTCAGAGACTTCACGGAACCAGACAGTCATCGTCTGTAGGAGATTGGTCTATCTTAGAAGTTATATTGAACACATTGGAATAAATTTCAACACACCGAACCCGTAGGAAGATTTCATTGATGTTAATCGGTCAGTAAAGTTTGAAAGGAAACTCATTGTTAGGATATTCGGTTATTGGGTGTTTTGACATAAGTTGACGATCAGTGTGTATTTGAAGATGACAGCTAAGTATACTGAACACCGAGTGTGCGCAAGCAATTCGAGGTGTTACGTCCTGTCATTTAGTTTTATTTAACTTCGAGTTGCTGGAAGAAGGGCGTATTCGAACCAAGTTATGGGTATTCTCCGTTTGCGCAACCCAGAACACTCAGACATCTGAAGAGGAGCAAACCTTTTGACGTGTGCAGTTCCTAGGCACACAAAAAAGACAATCGGTGGATTTTCAAGAGTCGCCATTGTTTTTGCCATCAGTATTCATGTGATCGATTATTGAGGTTGTTTCGAAGCGGTTGGAAGTAAACAATTGTTCCAGACAAGGTTAACCAGTTGTATAAATTCACTACGCAGCTCTGAAAAGCACTGTGATCGTTGCTAAAAGAGAAAGAAGTCAAACAATGATGGACGTAAAACTGTCCGCTGTAAGGTGGCATGGTATGGTGAACAAGCCTTGTCGCATCCTTCCGTTTCATTTGTTGCTTCACCTTTGAAAGTGGACAATCTACCTATATTAAGGCAGTTATGTCCCCGAATGAATTCAGAACACGTAAGCAGGATTACGTAATCCTACTTGCGTATACCTATATTGCTGAATGACAGGTTGATGTTTGATTTGTCTCGGGAATTTTTATGGTTTGATGGACTTTCTAGCGGTCAGCTATTGTTAATTGCTAACGCGTTTTTAACGGCAAGGTTTGTACACACATTCGTGGGTTTAGCGTTCAGGGATGGCAGACCATCTGGCTTAGCGTTTCCCTTGTTTTTAATTTTTAATTCTGCTAACATTTGCAGTCAGAAAGAGTGCACAATATCTGGACCACTTCACAGATTAACCCATAAACAAGTACTTGTCAGTTTAAGAGTTAACACAACTTCTCAAAACGTGACGATAATTTGGTTGAACCCAACGTAACGCATCAGTAAAGTACTCTGAAGGTCCAGGTAAATGATATAGCCACTGTGCCTTGTGCATATACTGAAGTGAATATGCCAGTCCTTTCAAGGATTGTCACCGTACGGTTCGTACACTCAATCTTTTCTTCACAACATCGGTTGATGACCGTATGCGCGCTTGATGTGGAACTTCGTGACAAGGTGGAAATTGATTTATTGATCTGACCGCTTTCTGACTGCCTATCCTGTCGACCACTATGGTGGCGATATTTCCGAGCTAGTTTCCCCACGTATCATTGCTGACACTAGTTCCTCAATCGATCAGTCATCTTTCTGTGACAGTTCCCCTCACTTGTGTGTGTCCAGTTAACTGTCCGGTTGTATTTTTATTGCTATCATTGGATTCGCTTCGTTTCCTGCTGAGATGTTTATCCTGTCGCGCAATTGGGTATGTCCAATCAAACAATGGACTAGCACCATCGCTACGCACACGGACCTCTACATGTATACGTTCCACATACGTGCATTGTTATACAATGCGGATATTGTCTTACTTGGCCTCGTTTTTTATCCGGTGCATGGAATGCGATGGTTCAGTCATTCCGTTTTCTCAATTGTGACACCCCACCGGGCAGGAAACACTTGTGCTTCTTATCTTCTACAGTTCTTATTTATGATATTTGAAAGCTGCCGTCCACTTTCGCCAACATTGTTTTTTCGTACGTATCTACTGTTCAGTTTTTCCTGTTTCCGCGGTTATCAAAATTCCGAGCGTGCAACAAATGTGGTCAGTGGATAAGTTCACGCGAGAGTGTGTTGACAAGTTTTCGAACCAAATACGATTGAGTTTTCGGTTTATTATCATATTTATCTTAACACCCAGCGACCGTCTTCATTATCAGTAAATGACAGTGTTGCCAAGTATGTTATGTTACTGTAACTTTCCTTGTTAATGTGCTATCTAGGTTTTGATTGTGACTACATAACATGGTCTTTTCCTCTCGTGACTTTTGTCCGCTCTTGACAGATAAGGGTGCGAAATCAACGAATTTGGATCAAGAACTAGAGGAACTCAACGTGGTGGTCTTCGATCAAGTGGGCAAGGAGAATTCAGTGGAAATGCCTAGCTGGAATCAAACGCACATTCAAACCGAAGACCTGGTTGATTTTGGCCCGGTCTATCGGTGTCTACACATACACACAGTTTTAAACGAATTGACCGAGTTTGAGCGATACTACTGCGCGCAACGTCGTAAACAGTGTCAGCTCAGTTTGAGTTTGTCTCCGAATCAGCAGGTCGGTGGGCTATTTCTACACTTCTCTCTAAATCCCACGCCTTACTGAAACCAAGTTCTCCGTTAGACGATTATTGATTTTGGTAGACGTTGACCACGTGTACACTGTTTTGTAATAAGTATCCTGCTGAATGTTTGGGGGGACCCTGTTTACGATCGTGCGGATTGCGTTTGCTCTCCGGGTTGAGGCTATCGTAACCCAACAAAAACCGTGGCTAGGGGTGGTAGGGCAAGTGGATTCTAATCGAGCTGGATTGTGTAAGTGCAACCGTTATTCGACTGAGTTATCTGTGCGACAAGCAGGACACAAAAAGTTTCGATTAAGCTGGCTGTCTTGCCAGCGTTGACTTCTTCTGTCTTGCGGCTTGATTGCAAGGTGTGGACGCCTAGGTTTTAGTTGTTCGAGGTTAGATAGAAGATGTTTTGTTATCATCTATTTTTCCTCCTTTTCTCATTTCTTACTTTTAACTTAAGGTCTATTTTTCTTACCTTGGATGTGATAGTTAAGCATCAATGTCATCCACTGACTTGTTGCTATTGATGATAGTGATGATTGCATTGCTCACTCGGCGTTCTAGATTATGTGTTACAAATAAACAGACGCCTAGGACTCAAATAATCAGTCGCTTCCATCAATTTAGGGTTCTCATTTTTTCCTTGGCTAGATTAATATGATTCACCTATTCTAATTAGTCACGATCGCCTATGTTCACATTATTGTGCAATGTCAAGGTCACTAACGGTAACAACTGGTTACTCTCTGACTCGAAGGCATAAGAACGCGCTCTTATTTTACGGTTTGTTCATCATTACACTTTCTTTAGCACTTATCTGTATGTTATGTCAAATTGTCATCATAATACTATTACCGCATGGTGGCTATATGAGGTTGGTTTTTTTTGCCGTCCCCCAATTTGTTACCTTCAATCATATTTGCATGTAAAATCAGGCATTTTAAAATCGCCCGGTTTTTGACGCTGTGAACCCCATCTGCTAATCCCCATGCCTTAGCAAATCGTTCGTACACCACTCTTTGTATCTGTTACGATCATGTCGCTCACTGACTACCTTTTGAGAGTCGATAAACTGGCTGCCACCGTCCGTGAGCAAGATCTAAGAATACTCGTTTCTGGGTATCAGTGTGTCTGCTAGCTGCGATTTGATGACAAAGAACGCAGTTGTTTGAAGCCTTCCAGTTGATGCTGAATTCACTGGTGCATCCCAGCCTCAAGCTTATCGACTGTTCCGTATAATAGAGGTACGTTTGATCGGCAACGTAAAAACTAAATCATCAAAGCCTGTCTTTTATAATTTGGTTCATTTTCTTACTCAAAAAGATTGACTGAACTGGATTAATTCTGCACACATTGTCTACACGTCGGTAGAGACCTTACTTTGACCTGTAGAATGTTACACCGAATTCACTGAGACATGTTTAGGCTTAGTACAATCCTTCACCCTCTATGTCACTCAAAGCTACACTAGCCTAAAATTTTAGTGTTAGTGTCCAGTTTGGAACGTCTTGTCTGGTTTTATCGTGACAACGCCATCAGCAGGTGGTGACTTTTAATGAGAACTCGACTCATACATTCTGTGTTAGTCGTAGTCTACAGTAAGTCTGACCATCAGGACAACTTTGAAGGTGGTGTGTACCTTAATACCGTTATTAACAAGTCGTTACTTTTCGAGGTGTTTCCGCTTAGTGCCTACTTTCCCTTTCCGAATCACATTTCCCCTTCTACGTTCTAATTACTTTATCCTCGTTTTAATCCGTACTTGCATATTCCGCACCATTTTTGAAACTAGACTCTGCTTGTTTGGCGTTAACTACATAACATTGTACGCTTTCTCTAACCCGTAATATCTCAACGATTCCGGTAAGTACCTTCAGCTAGTGTTTAAGTATTCGAAATAAGAATCACGAATTTCATATCCTCACGATATTATGCTGATGGCGATTATGGCGTTTTTTGGCTCCCCTAGCCGAGCAATTAGTGGCTCGCCAACTTCATTATAGTCACGGACGTTGACCTTTCCCCTCACACTACTGAACACCACTTTCAAGGGACAAGGTATATAAGGCTTTGGCTACACATTCATGAGACACACGCTATTTAACAACACCGTAACGATTTTGAACGAGACCTGACTCGATTTTTGTTTTAGGACATCAAGTTACATGCATGGGTATATTTATGCGTGTATGGGTTTGGTTATTGACTTCGCCAACGTCTGTCTTCTAAATTTTATGTCCAGGCGACCATGCGCAGCTACGGCGAATTCTTTGGGACCATCTGTGGCTTCTTCGTGGTTGACGACTATCTGCGTCACACGCTGCCTGGCTCTTCCGCCTCCTATCAAAACTATTTGGATGAACTGTGGGTTAATGCAGTAGAGCGTCTCGTTGAGTTCGCACGGACAAATGCAGGATCATGTGAATCGGCTAATGACTTGATCCGACTGAAAGATTACGCTGTCCTTTTCAATCGAACAATGACTAGCCTAGGATTTCCTACCGCAGGTTTGTCAGAGATGATTGCGTGGATTCAACGGAGATATCAGCGTCTCTTGGCCAGTCAGTGGAGAGATAGGTAAGTGATGAAGTTAGGATTTATAGATCGATGGCGGCTTTCGCTGCCCTCGTTCGAAAAAGTGCACCAGACTCAAGTCCCGCGATTGAGATTTGGACTCCAGCTTAAATCCTCTTGAGGTAGCCATGCTAATCACCGCCCCCACTGAGTTTCGTGACGTGGAAGATACATTATCCATGATAGTGGAATGTCTGTTGCGTGACTTGCCAAAAATATCTTGGACTTTGTGTACTGTCTTCGTTTACGCGATGAGACTTCATGTATTTCAGGTCGTCCGAACTTAAAATCATACATCGCTTCTTTTCTCTTCGCATTAACTCACAGGTAAAGATGTGGAAATGATCCATTGTTTATTTTTGAGAGGCTTTCCTGTTCAACGTGAACAAGCTCTGTTTCGTTGATTTCTTATTAACAACCATTATTTACGCCAGGGAACGACCGAGCACCTTTTGGTACGTAACCATTCAACGCCTTGCCCGCACACTTTTACTCGACTGAAACTACATTTCGCGAACCATATAGTTTGCTGGCGGAAAACGCGATTTTATTTTCAAAGGCGCGCAGTCTGGACATCAACGAGTCACTAGTGCTTGGATTCATATAGTTCGTTTCCGCAGACAGTAGTACACACTCGGGGAGGCCGATAAACCATGCACATTGATAAACCAGTGAAACGTTACTCTTACTTGCACGTGCGTTTACATTTAAAGTTTAAAAGAGGCACACATTGAGTAGTAAACGATTTATTGTGACTTTTCAGCTCCACACCAGTCTGTCCGCTCGTTTTTCGTTTCAGTGTCAATGATGCAATGGTTGCCTACATCTACGCGTTGAATGAACAGATTCCGCGATTAGAGAGCTTTCAGTGCAAACGGTCCCCCTTTCATTTTTGCCCGCGTGACCACCTTCGCATGATCTGTGTTGGCCACATGACCTGTCTGCGCAGTGGTACCACAGTAGGTCGGATCATCGCATCGCTATTTGTGTTCGTCCACGCGTGTGCACAGCTGCTCGCCTGTCTCTGCCACACGCTATTGGTCACACCCAAGACATAGAATCGCATAGATCACGGCAGATTGTTCAGGTGGCTCTACACGGTCTTTAGCGTTTACCAAGGCTGAACGGATTGTTGAGTTTGGCTCGTGTGATATTTGGATGCTCGTGGTTGTAGCACCCTTTGTACTGCTTCATACGTGCCGTGAATATATGGCACTGTCACTCGCGTTTTTGGCTCTATATTTTCACTTCTTGTGGACCATCTGATAGATGCTTTTATGATACTGGGGTACCTATTGGAAGTGGTCAGTTTGAACAGATGTACCCGTTCTTGTCTTCTGAGTTCGGCCGAGCTACAGTGCGTGTTTGCACGTCGAAATAATTCTCGCACGCAGCTTTTAATTTGACAGGCTGGATGATTTCTGTCGAACCTGAGAATGACCAGTCGTCGGTTTACGATATATATATATATATAATATAATATAACACCTCACTGTGATAGATGAACTTGCCGTAAAAACATCTGGCTTGTGGTTTGCTCTTCGAACCGATGTTCTTTGACGCGCCCCTCATCCCTGTGAGTCCTTCCTGATATAAAATGCCGTCTACCCTTTTTCAGGTTCGAAACTATCATCAAGAACGATGACTTCAGCCCGATTCAAATATCCGGTCCTGAGCAATTATCCGAGTTGTCGAGTCTTTATCCAGAATGCATCACCGCTGAGTTTGAAGCACTTCCCTACCCCCGGCAGCTGTGTTTCTCCTGGATGGTTCCACGGATCTACAGTGCCGTTAAGGATTATATTGATCTGTGTGGTCGGTTTTGCGCACATGTTGACCTCGCTTGTAGTGAACTGGAAGACACAGTGAACCGGGCCACGAACGCATTGTTTACCGATAGTTTAAATGTGATCCTGTACAGCTGGGTTCGTCAATCTGAGCGCATTTTACCACGTTTGATACAATTTTGCACGAATTTGGAGGAGATTGAAACAGTTTGTGGTCATCTCGACTCGTACCTCCATCGTTTGGTGCCTTTCATTTCGACCGACGAAATTGGAGAGGTATGCGCTCGTAATTCGACATTGGACAAAGTAAGTAAAACTGGATGGGAATGCATGTTGAATATTGAAAGATTTACCCGACCGTTTGCCTACCAGCATGTTGGCAATGCCGGAAGTTTGAAGTTATGCTTTCCTGACAATTTCTCCGGACGGACGTTTGAACGACTGAAGTTTAACGAATATATCGGTTATTATACCTGATTCATTGAACCGTACGTTAGTTCGATCTCTTGTCTGTTTTTCACGACGACTTTTTATGTGGGATGGCGAGGCTATAGTTACTGCAAGTATCTGACACTTCTGCGAAGTGTCCGGCACATTACCACTCTTCATTTCTACGTTTTATTTTGTCCTCAGCAAAGGTTATTTCTCGGTCGGCAATTTTTGTTTATCTATATTCGTTCGTGCTATTAGGTCGACCACGTCGTTTCGCTATCACATGCGAGTTTGCATTCGTGTATACAGAATCAGCAACGCCACCGACGTACTACGTTTGTGTGGTTATCGAAGAAATGCGTCATTTCTACTTTCTTCTGTCTACTGAATGTGGTTTGTGTTGTACGTTGCGTCTGTAAAATCGGCGTTCCATGCGTGTCAGAATGTGAGCGAAGTGTGAACTCTGAGGACCACATGTACGCCGTTTTTAAACTCCCAGTTATCAAAAATGACCATATATATATCATGAGAATCCCCAAGCTATTGTTTTCCGTGCACACAATGTTCAAGATCGATAAATTTGACCCAAAAATTGTTTGGCCTATTATTTGTCGTGTGATGTGTGCTGTATACGTAGAATGTTGTGATGACCTTTCCTCAAGCAAAGTGAATTTGAGTGCCGACCTCTCCCAAATCCCTAGTTCCTAAACGTTAGAGTGAATTATGCCGAACTAGGCTAGGATTACGAGGTAGTGAATTCGTTATTGAATTCACTGTCGGGGCTGACACTCTTATTGATCCGTGTCGTGCATCACCACAACCTGGACAGTCGACTTGACTGGTTTTAACACTCTACGGCACTGCCTTACTGTACTCTGCTTTATCAACTAACACTAGCTCCACTGGCATTAAACAATGCGTTTCCCCCCAGACTTCCGTATCTTTCTGAGCTGATGGTGGAGGTCGACCTACATCCGACGCTTGGGTTAGTCTATAGCCTCCACTCATTGGCTGCGTTGAATTTGCCCTTACTTTTGTCTACAGAGGATCAATAGAAACATCTACAGCCTGTTGAAAGCGATGGACAAAGGAAACTAGATGACCGTAATCTCCGAACCTGACTACTTGTTCAGACCACTTTCAACTTTCCTTAGCAGTGACTCGTAGATTCTCACATGTGTGAATTTTTTTTATAGATTGCTTGAATATTCGAATAATTCACTAAGTGGCTTGATTGTAGGATTATGTCATTCCATGCTTTGCTGTGGCTGTTCATTGGTGAGCCGGTGGATGACAGGTAGCATTGTCATATCAATCGTTGACCACATTTGAAAGACGTTATTTCTGGAATACATGATCAGGCTTACTTAGAGCTGTTGTCAGATAACAAAGGTGGAACTTTTCGAATTGTCGAAAAATTTGCCAACGGTGGTTCATTTCTGTCGATAGAGCCGCTTTCTCTGATTGACTTCTGAGGAAGAGTGGGGCAGATGAATATGATATGTACATTCAATCTTTATACAAACGCGTTGGACGAATGAGCACCTCCAGTAGTCTGTTTTACTCATGTTCACTTAGTATTCAACAAGGATGTTAATTTTTATTCCTCCTCTCTAACTTTGTTGTGCATGACATCCCAGTATCTCTAGACATGAAGTGGTGACTGTCATGATGGTGTCTTCCAAGTGAAAAACTTCGTGCTTTCAAGGCGGCGTAAAACCAGTTAGTCAGGTTGGTGATATTACTTTGTCGGCCAGAATGGCGTTTGTCAGCCTGCGCCACTTGTGGCGGCGAGCCCCTCTGCGAACGAGCCGACACCATCCAAGTCCATCGTTTCTGTACTACTATGCGGCTTTAAAACCTGTTGCATTCCATCAAAAGGTGATCATGGATGATCTGTCTATAGAAATCCGCCGCTTTTACACTGTTGTATAACAGGCAGTTTCGTTGTGAGTAGTATACTACTCACAAGTAGTGTATTACCCACAGGCGACATTCAGGAACAAGAGGACAAGCCCCGAACACGACGGACAAGAAGAGACTATCGAAACAGTGTGTACATGATGTGTGAGAACTTTCACCAAAGCGAATGGCCACGTACTGTCACCCAATATATGTGATTGCATGTCCGTCATGCAAATGAGTGTACGAGTTTGTGGTTTAGTTTTTGACATGACCTATACGGAAGTTTACGCAATAAACCAACTTGTTGGCCAATCGTCTTTTGCGGACACAACAACTGGTGCCGTGACCAGCATGCGAGGATAAAGATTCCCTGGCCACAGCCGTTCGAAGATGGAGACGTCCGGACGTTCCTAGAGGACTTGGAGGACGTGGCCGAAGTGTTTGGAGTCAAGACCGACCGTGGGAAGCTGGCTGCCCTGCGGACGCTGGTGAAGGGCAGGACGAAGGCGGTGCTGGACGCAGTTTGAAGAGGCCCTGCGAAGATGAAGTGGGCCGCTGCCAAGGAGACGCTGGTGGCTGCGTTTGACAGCCCGGCCGACCGCCAGGAGGCCATGCGGCGGTTCAAGGCGGCCAGGCTTGGACAAGGAGCGGACCCGTCCGTGTTTGCCACCACTCTGCAAGGTTTGCTGGACAGGGCTCTGCCAGGATTGGATCAAGAATCACGACGGCAGTTGTTAACGGAGCAGTTTATTGAAGGTCTCCCGATGGAGGTTCGCGACCAAGTCCGTATTGCCCATGTCTCCCGGCCGATGGACCTTGACGATCTGGCGAAGGTGACACGGGAGTTGGCAGTAATGTCCGTGGCCTCAGTGGATTCAAACAGCAATACGGACAAGAAGACATTGGAGGTAATGCAGAAGGCAATGGAGCAACTCGCAGCGGATGTAGCTGCCCTGAAAACAGCAGCACGGAAGAACGATCAACCAGGAGGCTGCTTCATCTGTGGAAAAAAAGGACATTGGAAGAAGGATTGCCCAATCCGGCGGTCTCAGAGGTCTAAAAATAAAGTGTTTCGTGATTGTTCTTTTTGTTGGGCGGGTCGACTAGTAATGGGAGCGATTGAGAAGGGGGCCGTACATACAAGGGTTGAAGTTGATGGAGAGGTAGAACAGTGTTTAGTCGATACAGGGGCAGCTATTTCGTTGATTGCTCGTGCCGAAAAGCAAAACCTAGAACCGACATCCATGATGATCAGGACGGTTGGAGGTCACAGTCTACTGGTTGACGGTGTGAAAGAATGTGGGGTACGTATCGGCGGCCATATCGTAAAGCACCGTTTCATTGTGTCCCCAGAAACCAGGCAAACGATACTCGGAGCCGATTTCCTCGCTGCAACAGATGCCGTGATTGACTTGAAGCTCAAGAAGTTGTCAACCAAGTATGGCTCCCTGACGCTCATAGGACAGCGAAATGATAGCGTCAACCAAGTACGCAAGGTTAAAACCCCCAGTTGCACAGCCCCCCTGCTCCAGTCCACGGTCGAGAAATACGCGGAAGTATTTACGACTGACGATGATCCGTACGGATTTTGCAACTGGATTGCCCATGAAATACCAACAACCGGAACATTTCGACCTCACGGGCCCCGCAGGATACCGGTTCATCTTGAGGAGGAATTGAGGAGACAAATACAGAACATGCTGAGCGAGGATGTTATCGAAGAAGCCAACAGTCCGTACAACTCGCCTGTTCTCCTGGTGAAGAAGTCCAACGGGAAGTACCGCTTTTGTGTGGATTTTAGACGGCTGAATGAGGTAACACAGAATACAGTCGTACCAATACCGTCCGTCGCTGATATTTTTGACAAGCTACAGCAGGCGAAATTGTTCACAGTTTTGGACTTACGCTCCGGATACTGGCAAGTACCAATTAAACCCACAGATCGTGAGAAGACCGCATTCACGGTAGGCGAAAAACAGTATCAGTTCAAGCGCATGCCGTTTGGCCTATCCGGGGCACCGTTCACATTTCGGCGCCTGATGGTTCAGCTGGTAAAACGACTGGATAATGTGGCGGTATACGGAGATGATATCGTAATATACAGCAACACGGAATCGGAACATGCTGCCCATATAGATGCTGTCTTGAATCGCATTAAGAACTCAGGACTGCGGATCAATGCTGATAAGTCACAGCTCGGACGATCATCGGTGGTGTTACTGGGACACAAGGTGGGTCAAGGTGAAATCAAGCCTCTCCCGGAGAAAATACTGACAATTAGAGAGGCCGTGGCTCCGAATTCCAAACGAACCCTGAGACAATTTTTGGGTCAAGCGGGGTACTACAGTCGGTTCGTGAAAAATTTTCACTCCATTGCATTGCCATTGTACGAACTCCTTCGAAAAGACAAGAAATTTGAATGGACCGACGATGCCCAGAGGGCGTTCAAGCGAGTGCAACAAGCGATGAACGAGCAACAACTGACGTTGAAACTACCGAACACAAAAGAAACGTTCATCGTAGCAACAGATGCCAGTGACCGTGGCATTGGGGCAGTACTCAAGCAAAAGGAAGGAGTAATCGAGTATGCCAGCAGAGTCCTGACTCCAACGGAGCAGAAATATTCGACTATTGAAAAGGAATGTTTGGCAATCGTCTGGGCACTGGACAAGTGGAGGCCATACCTGTTGGGTCAACAGTTCCACGTGGAGACGGATCACAAACCCCTGGAATGGATCATGACTGCGAGGGACCCGAGAGGCAAATTAGCCCGATGGGCATTACGTTTACAGGAATATGACTTCACGATCAACCATGTGCCTGGTTTGAGCAATTGCGTCGCGGATTTTCTTTCTCGACCACAAGTAGACGACGAACTCCCCAAAGTGACCGTTGGAGTCAACGGCTTAATAATGGAGCAGGACCCACAAACGCTAGTACGCCTACAACGTCAAGATAAGGTCCTCCGGAAAGTGATTGAAGCTCTGGCAAGAGGCGTGAGAATCCCCACAAATACTAAGGATGAGGAGCTGAAAATAATCGCATCCCAATGGAAAAGAGTTGGCTTAAACAGTGCAGGCGTATTGACATGGCAGCGTGGCGTTGGGCACCCGTGCGTGGTAGTCATCCCGAGACAACTGAGGAGGAAAGTGGTGGCAGACTGCCATGAAATGGCACACACCGGATGCACTAGGACGTACGATCTGTTGCAACAAAGAGCATATTGGCCGAAAATGAAAGAGGATGTGACAACTTACGTGCTTGCATGCCAACAGTGTCAGTTACTGAAAAGCGACAATCGGGGAGCCCAACAGCCCTTACAACCAATACCAGTCTCCGAAATCGGTGAACTCTGGTCTATGGATCTTATGGGCCCATTTCCACTGAGCGCCCGCGGTAACCAGTACGTTCTGGTCATGACGGAACACTTTACCCGTTGGATCGAAGCGACTGGCGTTCCGGATCAGAAAGCATCTACGGTGGGAGATATGGTGATGAAGCACATTGTAGCAAACCACGGTGTACCAAAGGCGATCTTGACGGATCAGGGACCATGCTTCGAAAGCGATGAGTTTCGAACACGCATGCAACAACTGGGAATCAAGCGCATCCGAACGACGCCGTATCACCCACAAACGAATGGCCTAACTGAGCGTAACAACCGAACGGTCAAAGAATGGTTATCAGCCAAAGGAGGAGACTGGGAGTCTGCGTTGCCACTGGTGTTATTGGCCTACCGGGCGTCTGTGCAGGCGAGCACGAAGAAATCTCCATTTCAATTGATGTACGGTAGAACCCCTCGACTTCCGGTGGATCAGGACATTGGGGTATGGCCAGAGTGCATTGATTCCACTAAAGAATTGGTAACCGAAAGAGAAAGAGCCCAACGAAATCTGAAAGCATCGCAAGCACGCACAAAGGAGAAATCCGCAAGGCAACGGTTCGGCAAGACTAGAATGTTCAACCTAGGAGAACGGGTGAAATATCGAGACCATCGGAACACCGGTGCCAGCGGGCCAGGATCAAGAAAACTTTTGCCTAAATGGAAAGGTCCGTATTTGGTAATATCCAGACGAGGCCCAGTATACACGATCAAGAAGGACGGCGAGACGAAACGAGTGCACGCCAGTGAGTTAGCAACGTGGCACGAGATGCCGGCGCGACGAACCAGAAGATCAATAATCCGGGAGGAAACACCGCGTCGATCGGAGAGGATTCGTCGACAAATGCGAAGGAACCAAGGAACCTCAGAAGGGGGAGGAGTGTTGTATAACAGGCAGTTTCGTTGTGAGTAGTATACTACTCACAAGTAGTGTATTACCCACAGGCGACATTCAGGAACAAGAGGACAAGCCCCGAACACGACGGACAAGAAGAGACTATCGAAACAGTGTGTACATGATGTGTGAGAACTTTCACCAAAGCGAATGACCACGTACTGTCACCCAATATATGTGATTGCATGTCCGTCGTGCAAATGAGTGTACGAGTTTGTGGTTTAGTTTTTGACATGACCTATACGGAAGTTTGCGCGATAAACCAACTTGTTGGCCAATCGTCTTTTGCGGACACAACAGTACGACTACGCACATATGGTCACGATATGAGCAACAGGCCTATCAGCCAGCGGATTTTCGCGCATGACATTCTAAAAATCAGTGTTGCTGAAGTACCAGCTCATTATCGGTACTGTTGACTTGGACGTGTGCCTCGTATGCCGCCCCGTCACTTCACTCGTAATTTCCTATTTATGAAACTGAGGACCCGCCAATTTTGCCACTACTAAAACAAACTCATCACTGTGTAATTAAAGAATGAATGACGTCATACTGTTTGGTGTGTACATAGGTATACTGCATTGCATCTGTTCAAGAGTGCACTACAGTTAGCGGTGCTTCGTTACACACGTAACAGGCAACACGACACGACATTTCATGTTGGCTCAATACAGACTTCGTTAGAGTTTGACGGTAAACTTACGCTGTTTACAGGTGAATAAGCACAACACGACCAAAGCCTCTGAAACAAAGCGGTAACCGAGTTTTTTGTTTTTCTAATGTTGACCTGATACTCTTTTCAGTGGGCTTTTAGGTGCGACGGTCACTTTAGTTTTTGAAGAGTATCATGTACAAGTACTTGCTCACTGTTTTTTTCCTGATCATTTTCCGACTGATCAGCATCTGTTTATTCCAGCTCCATTAGTTTTCAAACGCATAACCAATGACGACTTCATGTTGATCTCGTGCGGTTTAGCAGCGTGATCACCAGTGTTAATATACCAACTGCACACTACTTTTTATTACACTGCTTGTATTCGGGAAGTGTTGCACAGTAAACAACTGCTTGTCAATTTTGCCTGGCTTGCATCGTTCATGGGTATCTTGATCTGTAAATTGTTTAAAGAAATCGGACAACCTCAACCTACGCCCGAATGTTAAAATGAATGCAGAATGGAAACGGAGTTTTAATTTCCAGGACGACGGTTTTGTGTACAGACCAGTTTACCACAAGTTTGCCAATTCTGGACGTTACTTCCTCCATCCGGTGATATACAGAATCAGCATGATGGCAGTTATGTTTCATAGGGCATGGGAGATATGTACAAGATCAGTTTCATGTGCAGTTGATCATTGCTTTCACAGTCAAATGTTTGTGTAATATTCCAGCCCAGCTGACATTCAGATCACTCGTTGAACGAATGCTCTCAATTTCTAGGCCAGGAGGGGGCACTATGGTACGTATCTGCAACTGCCGTTAAAATACGCGATATCGATCATCTGCTGACCAGCGTGATTGGCTCCAAACTGAAGAAAGCTAACTACAGCTGCATCAACCAATTTATATACCACTGTCTTTGACAAAAGGCGCGTTGTCCACAGAACTAAATAGAAGTATTGAAGAGAGTGGCGCCCCATAGTAGCCGAATCCTCTCCAAAGTAGATCCAAACAGTTGACCAACGCAGGTACTGGAGTGTTGACACAGTTACCGCATTGGAAACCAGGCACATTTGTTGTACAACGCGTGAATGCATGTGACGAGTCCGATACTGTCGGTGCGTTGCACACTTGAACGCATCTAGCCACTGTCGGTTACTGTGTCTTGTGGAGACACTATTTCACGAGGCAACACCTGTTCTCGTGTGGATAACGTTAGCCCATCGTCAATCTACCTCTTTTGTGCTTGCAGAATTAACCATGAAGTCTTAATTAATGCTTCGGTTTAGAGACCAAACCAGTGGAAAGTTTGGGACTGAATTCCAGGCTCAAACAGTCGCGATTGACTTGATACCTCTGAAACAAGCAATCGAGTTGTATGTGAGTGTGTGACAGTATCTGCAGCTTTCACTGTCCTGATTCGTTAGTCGTCTTTAAATTACAAGGCACTGAGTCAGCTAGTTGTAAATGTAATACTGGTAAACCGATTAGTTACCGGACGGATTCTGCTGTAAACCCCCAAAGAGATATGCTGGATCGTCCACGAAATGGTAGTCAGATTAATATAAATCGTATTTTTCCCCCTTGTAACGAAGAGGGCAGAAAATCTCGGTCCCGAGATTAACTCGACTGTCACCCGTAAACTGCTCTCAAATCAACTGAAACGATGGATCTAAAGAGCCATTTTATTCCGCTCCAAAACGTGTGCACCAGGAAGAAAAATGCAGGATGCCTACAGAAATTCTCTAATCAGAAGATTGAAGGACCGTCATCAAAACACTAGTCAAACTCACTAAACCACCAGAGCATAGCGGAATAAAGATCGGGTGGGTAAAAAGATAGCGAATGTAATCCTTTGATTTTGGGAATTTTTGTTTATTCTGATTGGACAGAATAATTTTCTCGAGGAAGGAGGCGGTTTCGGACGGAAAATGGGGTTCGCCAACAAAATCTAGCACGATAAACGAATATGACCTACACTTGCCGAGTTAGTAGTGGTTGCTTCCATTCCTTTGTGTAAATTCAACGATTGATTGCCTCACGTCCCAAACCAATGAGCTAGAAATTGAGCAAAATAAGCATCACGTGATTGGTGATGGGTTAACATTCTTAGTGCAGGACTGAACCATCTTGCTCTGCATATTTTTCACGTTTATGTGTGCGAACTTTCATCATACTGTAAAACGCCCGTCCCAAAACCTTCTCTTTGGTTGTTCACTGCTGTCACCTAATGTGTGCGATGAAACGCAGACGGGTTCACTACAAGGTCGAGTGTTTTGTCTTCTTATATATATATATATATATATATATATATATATATTACTTTGGCGTCGTTATCTACAGTATACTTTTGGAAGAGTGAGAAATGCTTTTGGATAGCTGATGCAGTTGATCGCTCTTCATACCTTTCCCCAAGGGAAAATAGTTTCCCATGTGACCTCTTATATTCCATACAGGTGTCGCAAATTTAATGGCACACGTTTATTTTTCTTCTGCTTTTCCATTCCAGTCATTCGATCTACAAACCGTGGCCAATCACTTCACACTTTCAAAATGGGCCGCCACTATACTCTCCTTGTTCATGTGCTTTACATAAGCATTAATCCTTTTTCTCATATCGTTCGGTCTGTTCTCGTCTGCAGGCCGCTTACAGTGTGGATGATGCTGAGAAAGCAGCTGTGAACGTTTTTGTTCGCTGTGATATTTCTGTTGGAGACTGATGTTCAGCTTCTTCTCCCGACACGGTCACTTTAACGATCGGAATATGCTACATCCAGTCTACCGTAGTGTTCCTTCGCTTTCAGTTACCTCTCAAGCGAGCAGATCTCAACGTATGTACACTGTTGGGTACAGAATAACAGGAAAGATTAGCACGCACCCCAATAACTTTTGGTATCGATGTACGTCGTCTCGTGAAGACACTTATTCAAGATTTTGGCCTTGTAGTCCGATAGACGTCACTTATTTCCCATACAAATTTTCATCTACGTTTCTGCAGCTACGCAGAAGCGTTGGTATCTGGGCTGATGGGTATCGATGCTGCCTTGAGGAAGTACACATGTGCTTTGAGCAACGGAGTCACAACCCGGCTGTTGGAGTGTATCCGAGTCAATAGTCGGCTTCGCGCAGTGAGACTGGAGGGTTTATGCAAAGTAAGCAAATTACGAGACAACAGATGTGCCTCGTTACCTGTACGCTCTTAAAATCCAGTAGTTAGCATTTCTGAGTCAAGTAAACATTAGTTCCACCACCGTCTACGTGACATTTAAGCACACAAAACTGATGTTTCCATTCTATTCGGGTGACTTGAATACCCCACTCATACACGGGAGCGTGGCAAACAAGTAGTTTAACATACTGTCGGCACTTTGCTTCTATACTTCAGCTTAGGTTAGGGTTTACGATAAATTATTAATCGGTTTCACCACCAAGCTGTCCAATTTCAGCATGTTTCTTCAAAGATGTAGACAGAGCGCTTTTGATGTCATTTATCGAAAACCAGTTTCACAGGAAACTGACTGGTCCTGTCGATGCTGACGAGATGTTTCTGTTTAACAGTACAGAAAACGTTCAACACTATCTCGCGCTCTGGAATTTGTTACCCCAAGGCGGGTTTACAAGGCTGCTGTGGTTACGTAGATTTACTGTTGCGTAATGAAGTTATGGAGGTTTTTGATTGGCTTGTGTACTGGGGAAGTTTCAGCAGCAGCGGTAGGAATATAGGAAATGAAACGGAGATTTATGTCCCAGACTTGCTCGATATTTGCTGACCCAGGACATCTCTAGCGATGAAGAGGCATCTGTCTGATCCCCACAGGTTGTGTATGTAAAGCAACTGTGGGAGCCATGTTACTTTACTGCTGCGAGACTTGACCACTTTCCTCGGATGTTCGGCTATCGAAGTCTGCATTCAATTGCTCGCGTCGGATGGTACCAACGAGGTTAGGGAGCTGTGACTTCCTAGCGAATTCATTCACGTAGTCTTTAAATGCACACATGCTTAGGTTACTAGGTTATGAACTGATGGCACCAACTATTTGCCTGCCACATCGAGCACTTTTGTCGACGCCGCGGCCAGTTGGCGTAGGATGTGACGTAAGCAGATGACTTGACATATAAGTGGAGTCATTCACCAAAGAGTTGACTGCTGTAAGCTGGATTCTTCTCCTGTCTGAGGCGCTCGCGACTCATGAAGTCCGTGGCTAGGGAAAGGTGGCGGCCAACCGGATTCAGTGACATGAACGTCGTCATTGTTTGACTGAGTTGTGCAAATAATAACGCGAGGTAGTGTGAATCGCAAAGATTATAGAGACATCCTCTCGGTGTTCCTGTATCGCCCACAAACTAGCAGATGGACCAGGATGAACGGGTTGTTGTACCAGGGCGAAGGCGAGCTCGGCAATGATCCCGAGTTCTTAAGGTTCAACGCCCAGTGGCGCGACTTATATACGCGTAGACGGCCAACAGGCTAGGTCAATAATGTTGTGGCATTAGTTGATTGTCACAACGGAAGTCCTGTTGATTGTGTCTATTGTATGGCGTGTTACCAACTTGGTCGCCATATTTCCTCTCGACTGCAACGCTAACTAAACCTTTTTCCTATCAACGATCGCACTGGTTTCTCCTGCATACTGTTAAACTTCCCACGATAAGCATTTTCACGAGGAATCTCTGTATGCTCCCTAATCCTGCCCTCTGCGCGTCCCTCGCACAGATTCGCTTTGCTTGTTTGGTCATACGCTATTCCTGTCTCCACGCTTTCAGGAAATAACTTGAAATCCAGATTTATGTGTGTGAATTTATTCTCATCACTTCGGAACTTCAGTAACCTTCTAATTGTAGGATTTGTATTCCTTGGGTGCGTTGTTGCTTTCGCCCAATTCTTTGCGAACACCGCTCTCTACAGAATACAGCTCTAGCAATAAAGCGGAATGCAACTAAACACAACTGCGCTGCATCGTAAGCTTGTTTGTCACTTGGAAACACCTGAATCCCACTAGTGCGACCACCAATAAGGTGTCTTAAGAAACTTTTCATTACTTAAATAAGCTAGGTAACTTTTCAGAAGGCAGCTGGCCTATTAACTATTATGGTTTGTCCCTATTTCCCCTTCGGAATATTCTACTTCGTATGTCGGCTTAGAACGAAACAAGGTACTTACTTCATCTTACTTTTCAGTTTTCCACTGCAATTCTTTATGTGTTGACCCGTTGGAAAAGCTTGTGTGAATTTACCAAACAATTTTAATTTTTGAACACACTGTTGTCCGAATGTTAACTGTTGTTTTCTCAAGTGTGGATCAGTGTTCCTACCTACGAAGCTCATAATGATTGTGTGGGCGTAGCTCGTCCTTGATGTTGGGACTCTGCTGGATGATCCGCTTGCACACATTCGGTACACTTCATCATCATCATAGACACCAATACATCAGTGGTTCACACTGATGCTTAACTGCCACACAACCATGAACAAAAAGCAAACCCTGTATAGGAAGACAGAGAGGGAACGAAGAAGGGGACGGGAAGGGACCTAACTACTGAAAATGACTACGTTTATATTCAAACATTCAACATCAAGATGCCTACACTTTGCAAACAAACAGCCGAGCTGCAAGTTAGAGTAAGGCGTCATCAGCGAGACAGCTTCCTTACGGCCTTCATTGCCCCGCGTCATTAAATGCACTCTTTCACAGACAACTCGGCCAAACAACGATAACATTCACGCCACCGAGCTCGATTAGCCGCGATCTTACCTAGAGTCTCCAACCACCNTCGCCAGAGATGCCTAAAATTAGCGAATACCGCCCTAGCCTTAGAGATACGCGCTTCTATTTCATTCTCTACACCTCTGCCGCCGACGCTGATGCAGCTTCTCAAGTACACAAACCGGTCAACAACCTCCATGACTACATTATCTAACATCAAATCTACGTAGTCACAGCAGTCCTGCAGACGCACTTTGTATTTTGAGGCTGCAAAGCGCATTCCGAAATATTTAGCAAAACGCGAATTGCGTCTAGCATCGCTTGTGCAGATTGAAAGTTGTCAAACAGCAACACCTTGTCGTTAGCACAATCAAGATCAGTCAGTTTTTCGCCAGGTAGGAGGTCCACGCCGGCATCTTGTGAGTGCCGGAGACAATCCTCCATTATTTCGTCTAAGACGGAGTTAAACAGAAATGGTGAGAGCGGACAGCCTTGACGCACGCCGCTCATGGTGCTGAACCAGTATAGGGTAGAAATGGCGGGTGCTGTTAATTCCATACGTTGACTACTGTCGTGGATTCTAGTCTCCGAGACACAACAAACAGCCTAACGTTCGTGCGAGAGCAGCCTGTTGACCTTCTGTTTTAGAGTACGAGCCTTGAAGGTACCTATATTAATTTGCGTTCTAGGTCGAAGCACAGGACGAGGGAGGTCTGAGACTCAGTGGCGAGAGCTGGGACTTATCGGCACAGTGTTACTATGATTACTTATATCTGTTTTGGGACCTGCAAAGAAATTATCGGAATTGGGGGCGAGGAGAGCCTGAGAGTTAAATTTGATAGAACAGTGGGGGAGGGGTCAGCGGTAGCATGTTTTCGCCTATCCACCCTACCGTATGCAACAGATAGGACGACCCGGTTTATACTGCGAGATAGCTGATGCAGTATGGGATTGTTAATGTTGTGAGGATTCATGGTTGTGTGTGGGCTGAAATACTACCAGGACGTCTATACCTAGACAGGAGAACGATTAGGGTTCTCAACCAAAGCCTTTGGCTCAAAAGCCTGTACCGCAATGCAGCGGGTGGTTGGTGGTGTACTAGAAACGGTAGGTTTGTCGAGAACAAATGCCAACCATCTTCCAACCGCTAACCTGGAGGACCAGGAGACTGTGGTTTGTCAGACCTCTACCTGTTGGCCCGCCTGGTATGAGTAACTCTGTTGCTGTGGTCACCACATGGTCCAGTTTAGCTCAAAAGACTATCGAGTTGCGCAAGCCATCACATCACGTCAAGGTCTAGTCTCACCGTGACGTTTCAGCGTACACTTATCACCAATTCGACCACAATAGTAAGACGGAAAGTCATTCGTTGTGAAATTTATCACCCAAATCTTTGTTTCCTAGTTTACATGCATTGTGCGTAATCAGAGGCTGAGTGTTTACCAAAATATTTACGTTCTCTTACTACACGATGGTGTAGGTTTGTTATCCACCCTCGCCTCAGTAGTCCCGTCATAACACCGCTAACAAGTACCTTGTAGAGACTTGTTTTTGACCCTTTTTCTTGTGTACCCATCAGAATCCCAACCCCGACCAAGATCCCATATCACCTTTGAATACTGGCGCCAATCCTCCCCGAAGTCGTTTACACGGTGCGTCGTTGCTCAGAGACATTCGTGCGCTAGTAGAAAGCCTTATATACGGCCATCTGAACGACTGTGTGGACGAATTTATTAGCTTGATCAACTATAACAACGTCGGTGTCGATGGCACAGACGGAACAGTTTCTGATGGACTGGGTGGTTGTGGTCCGGAAAAATTAAAACCGAACGAACATATCGTGGATTTGACCTCGTGGCTTTCAACTACCTTTCGAGCTTTCGCAAATATTCCACCGAAAGTGGCTCAGACAGCCTGTATTGCTGTCTGCAAACGTATCGCTTGTGCTCTGTATGACCTGTTACTTAGTCCACAAGTGAGTAGACCGGTTTTGTATGGAATGACTCACCGAGCTAATTTGTAATTATCACTAACTTTCGACATCGATTTCAAAAGCATTGTATATCCAGTTTCTTAAAGCATGTGCCACCGATGCCATATGTATAAAATCACTGTTCAATTCCACTTGTACTCTATAGGTTTACTAATTTCGTTGTCTGCTCGTGAACTTTATCATCTAACTAGTCGATGCGTGGCAATTCCGTCTTTCTATAGCGATTCCTAAACCTGCAATCCACTGTAGCCAGTTCCGTCCTTGTTTTAACTCATTGACCGGATAAGTACAACGTTCTTATTGAAAACTGAAGTCTGGTTCCACCAGGTCATATGCACTATGAGCATTGTTGGGGCCGGAGCAGTCAACATAATCATCATCATTCGCCGCTGATTTCAGATAAACATCGTCCACCGCTTCCCTAGTTTGAACGGTCCAAACAAGAGCAAAACCTTTCACAATGAAGCGGGGACTTGTGCGTGAATTATCACTGACAGTCGTAACTTCCAACCCTATTGGTTGCCAACCGATTGATTCTGAGCCGATTATGGTAAAGTGTGGTAAAGTTTCCGTTAACGCAGTGGCCTCTTTTTATCTTCGCCAGTGTAACTGGATCTCACTACGACGCGGAAAATTAAGGACCGAAAAGGAGTTACTCAGGCAGGATTTATGCACGGTCGTAATCCATGTTAAAATTGTTGACCAAGTCATCTCTCGGAATATACACTGAGCTTTGCTGCCCTTATTTTGAGGCAAAAATAACTGAACGAACTAGTTTCTGAATGGCAGTATGATCATTCCTCTGTACATCACCTCATTGATCTGGTTAGCTTGACACGGTACCGACGACCGAATATGGACGAAGCTATATTTACAAACGCCATTTGACAAGGGGATGCTCCTCTTCTGGTTTGACGTTTACAACCTTGCTAACCTGGAGCTCAAAGCACGGCCACAAGTATTTGGACCAACTTATGTCGGCAGTCTACTACGGTCCTGTTTGAGTAAATCTGCTATCAGCAGTGCAGTGTGTGATCCGATTAAACTGGTATTGAAATAGTTTGAGCGACTGCTTTTGCCAAAATCCACTGGTGTTTTCAGTTGATTTGGCGTTGCATTCTTTGTCTTCAGGTCACTGGAGTAGTTCAATCGATTTTAGAAGTCGATGCTGTAACGTGTATGTACTATTGCCACACACGCGCTAAGCACAATAATTTATGCATCAGTGCACCGAAAGTTCTATTTCACGGGACATAACGTTATCAGTGATGTAGTTTCTATTCCGAACGCTCAATTTTGCTGTGGACGTACTGCTGTCGATGATTGCAAATATTATGAGGTGAACACCAGGACATGTTTAACTAACCGGTTTTAAACTTCACCTGTGAACACAGCCGCTGTTCACTATAACTGATGGGGGAGATCGTGAAGAAAATGTTTAAAAGCTGTTCGCGCAAAAAATTAGTTGGAAAAGCCATCATTCGTTTGGATGCATGCATATTGTCTTGTCTGATTGCGTGTCCGACCAGCAATGTAGACGATAAGGAGAGCCACAGTTTGGTAACGGGAACCTAACAACTTTGTCCAGCGAAACAGTCAGGGTCCTCATGTGATCACCTTAACTGTACTGTCTTTTTTTCAAGATTTGGCCCGGAAAATAATGCAGGGTGCGATAAATTCCCAGTTGGTACACTGTCCAGGTGTTGCACACAGTAGTGCACTTTATGTTTGATCAGTCGATCGCGTTTTCCAAGTTTGTGTTAACGAGTGCTCAAGCTACTCGCGCAACATTTTACTCAATGAGGGCTAACTGACGGAGACAGTGGTGGGTCAAAGGTTACAAGTCCGCTCATCCTTACGTAAACGCAGACACTACAAGGCCTCACTTTCAGCGACACCGCATTTATTGAACGGTTACAGGTTGATGGAAGTTGAAAATGCTTGTACGTGGATTTACGTTGGACGGTGTAGAAAGAAAGATAGATGGAGAGTGTAGTTGTGTGAATAAATTGGGAAGTCAACCAAAAAGGCGAATGACAGAAAAGTTTGTGAAGTGACGTCTAAGTAGCAGGAAACAAATTCAAACGTAGCCTACCAAACTTACAGCATATTTATTCGGGACAGTTGACTGAAGACACTTGTAAAGATTGAGCACAGCTCAACTCAACCAAAAGTATTCTGATAGTCAAGCCGTTCAAAGCCTTGATTTGGTTTCGCAAATATGCGCATCATGACAGACTCACAGATTGGTGAAGACACCACGTGCCTTCAATGTTCTTGCGAATATCTCCATAACCAAACTGCGAGATGACGTGGTGTGCCCCAGGATACGTCGGACAATTCACAATCTTAAGCACAGTGTCTGTTGTAAGTAAAGCAAAGCTGCATGTGACCAAGTTTTGAAGAAACGGTTCGCATTTTGGAAATTCAACGCGCGCACCTCACAAACCAACTCAGTTGTTCAACGTGTCTACCAGTCTTTGTCAGAAGGGCTGAGCGGAACACTGCCGTCGACATATTACCTGTCGGTCAGCAGGGAAGGGGCTTTACACCAAAATCATTAGGACTCGCAGGTTCATTTTTTCTAACGTCGTCCATAACAGAGAGGAGGTCTGACATCCTTGACATAATTGTTCGTAAATTTTCGTTGTTTTCCGAATGAGGGCACAATATTCCTTGTAGGTTCTCTGTGGTGCTTCTGCGAGGCAGACGGCTCTAAAGGACTTTACAAGCAAGCCTGTCTAAAGTAGCCCTCAGGTTTACAAGTTATCGTCGATCGTCTGTAAGTATGATAAAGCTCGGAGGTGACGGGAATAAGGCTTCTGAAACCAGTCCGTTAAGTATCTTTCCGCTGGCACAATCTCCAACACCGGCGCCGTGGCTTAACATCACCGTGCGGTATGTGTACCAAATGCCTCTCATGGGATAAAAACGACCAGCTCCTATTGAGATGGGCGAGCAGATTTACCATTGTATAACGAATGCCGGTAGATTCGGGTTACACCACATTTGATTGGTTCTAAGGCTTTTATGGGCGCGCAGTTTTTGGCAATTGTTTACGTGACGGAAGCCTTTTGATCGGGTTTTCTTCCGGGTGTCGACGCTTGTGTTGCACTCCTGACTGTGTTCAACGTGACTATGTGCTCTGTATTCCTTGATATTCACTTTCATCCCGTTCAATCCAGCAACCGCGCGGTCACAAGTTAGTAATTCCCAGGTTGTTCCGTAGATCAAAGTCGGTAGGTGCTGCCGGTCAGGTTGCGTACTCTGCGAGCAATCACATCGCTAGTTGGAAATGCGATCCCCGGAGAGGGTGTGCTGTAGTCCTTTGCGGACGGTCCGAGTAGCCAATAACGATAGCAACGACGCGGGGAATTTTTAAACGAGAGTTTTCCGCTAAGTTTTTGGTTAACATACACGGATAACTACTAAGTCTCTTGATTACTGTTATCCTATATAATTGTAAAGTAATACTAATTAAAAGAGCGGGTAATTATTTGTGTGGGCTTGCCAAGAACTTAGCGGAAAATTGTCCCTCAAAAGTTCTTCCCGTCATTGTTGCCTTTAGTGGCATTTTAGACCATCCGGTCGACGCAATGGCATATGTACAAATCCGGGTTCTTATTGCTTTGTTTTAGCAACTAGAATAAAAGCATCATTCCTAGTCTATAGATAACAAAGTGACATGCAGCAGATTCACCGACCGTGGTCACTCGTTTGCGTGCCGATTAAGTGGAAATCACTGGGCACTACCCACTCGTTCTCTTGGTTTGTTCCGTCGGCCTCGCACGTGATATGTGAGCGGAACTACAAGTGATATAACATGAAATGACATGTGCACAGGCGCCTTTTGATTTCGTTCAATGTGACAACCGAACCCGACTAAGTATGCCGCCAACCATGTTGTATCAGAGAAGATTGCCCGTTTAGAAATTGTGAATGGTCTCCGTCGCATTAAGACTCGCGTCAGTAATTAATTTCGTTTTGTAACCCACCGCATCGTTTTCGATTCTCTTTCCCCCCGTATCAATTTTTTGGCAGTCGTGTGAATTGACCGATCTCTGTGTTCTCCAACTGAGTGTTGATTTGAACCAATGTGAGTCCTTTGTTCGGTCCCAGCCTGTACCCGGGGTGGATTCCAACATGCTCTGGCTCATCTTTGCAGACCTGCGACAACTGCTAGATCTGTTTCGCAAAGACGACTGGATGGTCTTTATTGCTTCACACAAGAAGCCCGGGAGTAAGTGTTCAATCTTTGGGGTACGATTCGCTTTCTTGTGCGGGGTGATTGTCTGGTTTTGTGCTCAACTCATTGGTCTTAAGTCGTGGTGATTCTAAGTTAGTAAGTTTAAACTGCTCGGAATGGGATGAACAGACGGAAGATTAAACGAATAAACTGGTAATGGAGGAGCGGAGATAGTTGGACAGAGAGGTGAATAGAACGTCGATGGACGTTCCCGATCGAGTGACGATTGGCACATGGTTCTCAGCTTTACTGCTATACCCGGTTTCATCGGTCTTTATATTTGCTCTGCTCGTAGGTCAGCACTCGGACTGAACAGTGTGTTTTTGGATCACCTACGCTTTTCATGAGTAAGACTGAAGGCACCCACGTTGAAGCCTCCAGACTATACTGAGTTAAGAATTCGGTAACCACACACGCTTCTATCTCCCACTTTAAATACTACAGATAATCCCTACGAACGCGTCTCGCCGTCGGTTGCCATCAAGTTATTGGAACGTGTAAGAGAATCGGAGAAAAAGCGAACAGGATTTATCATGGGAATGCGTAAAGAAGAACGTGGACGCAGAAAGCGAATCGACGACGTGATTCGAAAGCTGCGGGAGTTAAATGTAGTTTCTCGTCATTGAGGTGCAATATTCTACGGGCCGTTGTACCACGGAGTTACGAGGCGCATTATCTGAACCAAGCCCCTTGTTATCCGCACATCGAATCCGGTTGAAAGCCGTCTTGTCTTTCCATTTTGCACTTGACTCTGTACGTAATAATGTAACCTTTTAAATCTGACTCCTCATGAGATCGCTGCGCGGCTTCACCGACGCTTCGTTCTTTTCATGATTGCACGTTCGTTTTGTATTTAGCTAACTACTTCAGACTCCTGCTCGTCTGCTACTGTTGTCTTCTTTGCCCCAAGGGTCGTCACACAAATCGGTTTATGTTCTTAACTTTGATTACCTACAAAAAGATGTAGTTCCGTCTGTTTCTTAGACCTCCACCTGTCAAACGAATGTCTGGTTTAATCAGTTTGGGCTGTATAACGCACTGCTTCAAATAGAAGGGGTGCGCCGAAAGGAATATTAAAGGTGGTAATCAATCTTTTTTACTACCGCCGATTCAATCCCATGAGTTCATGAGCGTCCACCTGCATCGAAGTGTGCTTCGAATACGAAGTTCCTCTTCTAACAAATCGCCTTTCGACTGCTGCATTAGCCATCACTACTTGGGTTTGAAGGTACAATGAAACAAGCACTGTAGCCATTTCTTTCATAGATCGATGTCCGGAAAAAACCTGAAAGATGACCAATTCATAGCTAAACAGTGAAGAACCACTCAACTGAGACCACGCGCATGTCAAACGACCACCTATGTGCGACCTATGAAGGTGAATGAATTGATGAATGCCGCGACTCAAACTATCTCCATTACATATCCCATTGATGGCCGTGTGTGTGCCTAGTTACTGCCAGAAGCCCCAGTATTCGACAGGAGAACGACTACGGTTCTCAACGAAAAACTTTGGCTCGAAAGTCTGTACTACAAGGTAACGAATCGGTGGTAGTGTGCCAAAACTAGTACAGTTTCCCTAAAAAGACGCCAAACCTCCCCCAACCTCGAGGGCCAAGAGATGGTGGCTCATCAGACCTCTGCCTATTGGCCTGCCTGGCATAAACGACTGCATCAGTGTGGCCGTCACATCGTCCAACTTAACCCAAGAGATTGTTAAGATGTGCAAGCTTCCATACCGGGTCAAAGTCCAATCTCGTTGTGACGGCCGTTTGTTATAACCCGACCGAGCGCCCAGAACACGCCGCGTAAGAACACATCGTTTTTTGTTAATTATTACAGGACTACGCAGAATTTGTCATGCTTACCATAAATGTGACAAATTTGACAATCAACCAATCAAGAAGTAGCAACATACTGAACCAGTGCGACGAGACTACCAGCGGCTTATAAAAGGAACAAATGTGAGCGGGTGAATGCATGAAAGTAAACTGCCCACCTGCAACAATTTCAACTGTACGCCCATCATACGTTATTTTTAAGCGCCCCTCATTTTAACCTGTGAGCCCTATTCCGAATGAGACCTGGTCTCCGACAGACCACATAGCTATTAGCTGTAGGTAGCAGAGCTCCATTGAAGACTTGATCTTACAAGAGCACATCTTCGTAAGCAACGGTTTCATTCTTCCTTCACTCGTCAGTCAGGCCTTCATTTTACGGTAAATTCACGGATGTCAAACAGATTAATAACAGGACCTGTGAATTGTCACCAAATTCTTACTCACTTCATCAAATGACCCAAACAAGTTGTCGCATCGCGCACCGGTCACCGGTCTAAGTGCGAAAGAGACATTTTGTTATTTTGGTGTCACCAGCGTACACACTGTGTGTGCTAGTGCAACTGAAAACCACAACCAGGAGCACACAGAAAGTAGCATTCAATCGGGCGCCTGCGCGCCCGAGCTCGCTGTCACTGAAATGGAAGTACGAAGTCTCAACTAACATGAATATCATCAACGCTTATAATCTGTTCATTTCTGACGAGATCAATCGTTGCATCAGCACAGTCCCACAAAAATCATGATACGCCCTTACCCCAGCTGCTTCCGATTAATGTGCAAATGCAGCGTGTGCAGCTAATAAGAACAAATCCAGGGTTGTTTGTTTCATCTATTAAACAATGAAGTCGAATGACATGGATAAAACTGCATCGGTTTGCCGAAATCCATCGGATCTTAGCTCACGAGAGACCTGTTATGGAGTTCGAAGGGCGACCTAACGGGAAAGGTAAAAGTCGGTTGTGCAAAAGATGGAGGATTGTTTCGTTAAAATAGATTTGGTAAAAATAAAACGGTCGATAAACCACTCGTAGATATACCATTGTGGAGCAGCTGGACACCAGTGCGACCCCTATTCTCAACGGAATCCTCCAGGTTTCGGCATGCAAGTTATCCCCGCAAAGCGTGACCATTCGACGTTCAGTTCAGCGGATATCGAGGCACTTTGGTTTCCACCCACACAAGTTTCATTACGGAGTTGCAGTTCAAGAGAATCGACAGGAGAACCGTTTCACGTACGGTAAATAGTTTGTGCAAAACCTGTCCGATAATCCAACACTGAATGAGGACAACATTTTCTCAGACGACTGTGTTTTCGCTTCAAGGAGGGCACAAAGAAATTAGCGTGTGATGACAAGCACGCGCGACGGCTTCAGTTCAAGGTTTTTGTCATGGTTTGGAATTGGCAATGTTACACGCTTAAGCTCATAATTTTCCGAACTTGGGGGGTGGTGGTGGTGGTGGAAAAAAACACTTATTTTGCTGAACATAATTGACAAAATCAGAATCATGAAACGTTGGTTAATAATACAGCAACTGCGAGTTCTCATTGCTTAGGGCGGTCCAATGCGGTCATTTTGTCTACTTTCATATAAATCAAGATGATGTGAAATTCAAGCGGCCGTGGCTAAATTATGACGGATTTGTTCTCTATACCTATGCTACTCATGAGGATGTGTATTTGTTGTAAAATCATATTTCTTCTAACCTGGCGAAACCTTCTTCAGTAGTCTCCAATACATCGGTGATAGAGTAATCGTGGCAAGTTATGGTGTGTTCAGCACTCGATGACACGGGGTTTCGAGCAACGAGTCATTACGTGTATCTGCTGAGTTCATTCAACCTATTGCTGCGCAATCAGAACCCGAATCTACTGGTCTTTAGCGAATTTGTTTCGTCAATACTCGTCGGACAGCGTTGTGTGCACAAAAGTGGTCGAAACGACACATCGAATTGCCTTGCTGTCAGTCATATGCTATTTAGTGTGAATGCATGCGTGTCCGTTCCCTGTTTCCTCTGAGGAAGTTTTTAAACGGATCCCGGTGTTTCAAGTAACAACAAATTTCCTTAATTAGACTGAGTGGGTGAAAACGTGACGTGTTAGGTTGATCATGATATGGTCTTCAGTTTATGGGCTCAGACAAGAGAAAGTTCAAGACATTTTGCACCTGCGGAGCCGAATTCAAAGTCAATTAGGACCACGACAATCTGTACGTGTAAGGGGCGTGTAACGTGACGCACGAGAGCCTTCAGAACACAGAGAAAACAATGTAGGGGAAGCTGCAACTAATTAGAACTGGTGGTTACTTCGATTTCTTAGTAGATGCTCATCAGAAAATATCGGCGAAACGAAACGAACAGATGGTGTGCATCCAGTAGTCGGTCTCCACTGTGGATTTCTGGACTGGTACATTATAAGCTACCGGTTGGCACGGTTTTATAGCTGTTAGTCAACCACTCCCTGTGTCCACCCTTATACCGACCAGCCACGGTACTGCAGTGCGGTCAGTTGAGGTTGGTCTGTCCTGAGCGGTACCGTTCTGTCAGCGCAATAGCTGGAAGACCGCAGAGCCACCCACGTGAGGCGATTTGTCTCGCTTGAGTCATGGTTAGATAAGACAAATCCAGAGTGGAATTGCAAAGGTTTGCCAACTACTTCGAATACTATTTGCACAGGCTTGGAGTCCGTCATCACTCGACCACTCCGGGTGTCTCAGCCCTACCTTCAGCTGTCACGATAGCCGTCAGACTTCATCATCATCATCATCATCATAGACAGCAATACATCAGTGGTTCACACTAATGCTTAACTGCCACACAACCATGAAGAAACAGCAAACCCTATATAGAAAGAGAGAACGAAAAAGAAGGGGACGGGAAGGGACCTAACTACTGAAAATGACTACGTCC